>CM077297.1:41809919-42019919 GCA_039654925.1 Anguilla pacifica
CTTGAAAGCATTTGCCAGCTGTACGTTTTTCTCAATGATCGGCAGAAATACCTCTTTGAAAATATTCGTGTAAAATCGCACGAGGTCATGACGCGCGATGCATAGGCTCTGCGTCTTGCTCCCGTGGTTCGTGAATAATTTAGAAGTGGTTTGAAGGCCCTAGGCCCTATCATCTTTGAGCTATTGAACTTGAAAGCATTTGTCAGCTGTACGTTTTTTTCAATAATCGGCAGAAATACCTCATTGATTATATTCGTGTAAAATCGCACAAGGTCATGACGAGCGAAGCATAGGCTCTTCGTCTTGCCGCCGTGGTTTGTGAACATTTTAGAAGTGCTTTGAAGGCCCTAGGCCCTATCATCTAAGAGCTATTGATCTTGAAAGCATTTCCCAGCTGTACGTTTTTCTCAATAATCGGCAGATATACCTCTTTGAAAATATTCGTGTAAAATCGCACGAGGTCATGACGCGCGAAGCATAGGCTCTTCGTCTTGCAGCCGTGGTTTGTGAACATTTTAGAAGTGGTTTGAAGGCCCTAGGCCCTATCATCTAGGAGCAATTGATCTTGAAAGCATTTGCCAGCTGTATGTTTTTCTAAAAAATCTGCGGACATACCTCATTGAAAATATTCGTGTAAAATCGCACGAGGTCATGACGCGCGAAACATTGGCTCTTCGTCTTGTGCCCGTGGTTTGAGAACAATTTAGAAGTGATTTGAAGGCCCTAGGCCATATCATCTAGGAGCTATTGATCTTGAAAGCATTTGCCAGCTGTATGTTTTTTTCAATAATCGGCAGAATTACCTCATTGAAAATATTCGTGTAAAATCGCACGAGGTCATGACGCGCGAAACATAGGCTCTGCGTCTTGCGCCCGTGGTTTGTGAACAATTTAGAAGTGTTTTGAAGGACCTAGGCCGCATCATCTAGGAGCTATTGATCTTGAAAGCATTTGCCAGCTGTACGTTTTTCTCAATAATCGGCAGAAATACCTCTTTGAAAATATTCGTGTATAATCGCACGAGGTCATCACGCACGAAGCATAAGCTCTTCGTCTTGCGGCCGTGGTTTGTGAACATTTTAGAAGTGGTTTGAAGGCCCTAGGCCCTATCATCTAGGAGCAATTGATCTTGAAAGCATTTGCCAGCTGTATGTTTTTCTCAGAAATCCGCGGATATACCTCATTGAAAATATTTGTGTAAAATCGCACGAGGTCATGACGCACGAAACATTGGGTCTGCGTCATGCGCCCGTGGTTTGTGAACAATTTAGAAGTGATTTGATGGCCCTAGGCCCTATCATCTAGGAGCTATTGATCTTGAAAGCATTTGCCAGCTGTATGTTTTTCTCAAAAATCGGCAGAAATACCTCATTGAAAATATTCGTGTAAAATCGCACGAGGTCATGACGCGCGAAACATTGGCTCTGCGTCTTGCGCCCGTGGTTTGAGAACAATTTAGAAGAGATTTGAAGGCCCTAGGCCCTATCATCTAGGAGCTATTGATCTTGAAAGCATTTTCCAGCTGTATGTTTTTCTCAATAATCGGCAGAATTACCTCATTGAAAATATTCGTGTAAAATCGCACGAGGTCATGACGCGCGAAACATAGGCTTTGCGTTTTGCGCCCATGTTTTGTGAACGATTTGGAAGTGTTTTGAAGGCCCTAGGCTGTATCATCTAGGAGCTATTAAACTTGAAAGCATTTGGCAGCTGTACGTTTTTCTCAATAATCGGCAGAAATACCTCATTGAAAATATTCGTGTAAAATCGCACGAGGTCATGACGCGCGAAGCATAGGCTCTTCGTCTTGCCGCCGTGGTTTGTGAACATTTTGGAAGTGGTTTGAAGGCCCTAGGTCCTATCATCTAGGAGCTATTGATCTTGAAAGCATTTGCCAGCTGTATGTTTTTCTCAATAATCGGCAGAATTCCCTCATTGAAAATATTTGTGTAAAATCGCACAAGGTCATGACGCGCGAATCATAGGCTCTGCGTCTTGCGCCCGTGGTTTGTGAACAATTTAGACGTGTTTTGAAGGCCCTAGGCCGTATCATCTAGGAGCTATTGATCTTGAAAGCATTTCCCAGCTGTATGTTTTTCTCAATAATCGGCAGAAATACCTCATTGAAAATATTCGTGTAAAATCGCACGAGGTCATGACGCGCGAAACATAGGCTCTGCATCTTGCGCCCGTGGTTTGTGAACAATTTAGAAGTGTTTTGAAGGCCCTAGGCGTATCATCTAGGAGCTATTGATCTTGAAAGCATTTGCCAGCTGTATGTTTTTCTCAATAATCGGCAGAAATACCTCATTGAAAATATTCGTGTAAAATCGCACGAGGTCATGACGCGCGAAACATAGGCTCTGCGTCTTGCGCCCGTGGTTTGTGAACGATTTAGAAGTGTTTTAAAGGCCCTAGGCCGTTTCATCTAGGAGCTATTGAACTTGAAAGCATTTGGCAGCTGTACGTTTTTCTCAATAATCGGCAGAAATACCTCATTGATAATATTCGTGTAAAATCGCACGAGGTCATGATGCGCGATCCATTGGCTCTGCGTCTTGTGCCCGTGGTTTGTGAACAATTTAGAAGTGATTTGAAGGCCCTAGGCCCTATCATCTAGGTGCTATTGATCTTGAGAGCATTTGCCAGCTGTATGCTTTTCTCAATAATCGGCAGAAATACCTCATTGAAAATATTCGTGTAAAATCGCACGAGGTCATGACGTTCGAAACATTGGCTCTGCGTCTTGTGCCCGTGGTTTGTGAACAATTTAAAAGTGATTTGAAGGCCCTACGCCCTATCATCTAGGAGCTATTGATCTTGAAAGCATTTGCCGGCTGTATGTTTTTCTCATAAATCCACGTATATACCTCATTGAAAATATTTGTGTAAAATCGCACGAGGTCATGACGCGCGAAATATAGGCTCTGCGTCTTGCGCCCGTGGTTTGTGAACAATTTAGAAGTGTTTTGAAGGCCCTAGGCCGTATCATCTAGGAGCTATTGATCTTGAAAGCATTTGCCAGCTGTATGTTTTTCTCAATAATCCGCAGAAATACCTCATTGAAAATATTCCTGTAAAATCGCACAAGGTAATGACGCACGAAGCATAGGCTCTGCGTCTTGCGCCCGTGGTTTGTGAACGATTTAGAAGTGTTTTGAAGGCCCTAGGACGTATCATCTAGGAGCTATTGAACTTGAAAGCATTTGGCAGCTGTACGTTTTTCTCAATAATCGGCAGAAATACCTCATTGAAAATATTCGTGTAAAATCGCACGAGGTCATGACGCGCGACTCATTGGCTCTGCCTCTTGTGCCCGTGGTTTGAGAACAATTTAGAAGGGATTTGAAGGCCCTAGGCCCTATCATCTAGGAGCTATTGATCTTGAAAGCATTTGCCAGCTGTATGTTTTTCTCAATAATCGGCAGAAATACCTCATTGAAAATATTCGTGTAAAATCGCACGAGGTCATGACGCACGAAACATAGGCTCTGCGTCTTGCGCCCGTGGTTTGTGAACAATTTAGAAGTGTTTTGAAGGCCCTAGCCCGTATCATCTAGGAGCTATTGATCTTGAAAGCATTTCCCAGCTGTATGTTTTTCTCAATAATCGGCAGAAATACCTCATTGAAAATATTCGTGTAAAATCGCACGAGGTCATGACGCGCGAAACATTGGCTCTGCGTCATGTGCCCGTGGTTTGTGAACAATTTAGAAGTGCTTTGAAGGCCCTAGGCCCTATCATCTAAGAGCTATTGATCTTGAAAGCCTTTGCCAGCTGTACGTTTTTCTCAATAATCGGCAGAAATACCTCTTTGAAAATATTCGTGTAAAATCGCACGAGGTCATGACGCGCGAAGCATAGGCTCTTCGTCTTGCGGCCGTGGTTTGTGAACATTATAGAAGTGGTTTGAAGGCCCTAGGCCCTATCATCTAGGAGCTATTGATCTTGAAAGCATTTGCCAGCTGTATGTTTTTCTCAATAATCCGCAGAAATACCTCATTGAAAATATTCCTGTAAAATCGCACAAGGTAATGACGCACGAAGCATAGGCTCTGCGTCTTGCGCCCGTGGTTTGTGAAATATTTAGAAGTGGTTTGAAGGCCCTAGGCCCTAACATCTAGGACCAATTGAACTTGAAAGCATTTGCCAGCTGTACGTTTTTCTCAATAATCGGCAGAAATACCTCATTGAAAATATTCGTGTAAAATCGCACAAGGTCATGACGCGCGAAACATTGGCTCTGCGTCTTGTGCCCGTGGTTTGTGAAGAATTTAGAAGTGATTTGAAGGCCCTAGGCCCTATCATCTAGGAGCTATTGATCTTGAAAGTATTTGCCAGCTGTATGTTTTTCTCAATAATCGGCAGAAATACCTCATTGAAAATATTCGTGTAAAATTGCACGAGGTCATGACGCGCGAAACATAGGCTCTGCGTCTTGCGCCCGTGGTTTGTGAACGATTTAGAAGTGTTTTGAAGGCCCTAGGCCGTATCATCAAGAGCTATTGAACTTGAAAGCATTTGGCAGCTGTACGTTTTTCTCAATAATCGGCAGAAATACCTCATTGAAAATATTCGTGTAAAATCGCACGAGGTCATGACGCGCGACTCATTGGCTCTGCCTCTTGTGCCCGTGGTTTGAGAACAATTTAGAAGGGATTTGAAGGCCCTAGGCCCTATCATCTAGGAGCTATTGATCTTGAAATCATTTGCCAGCTGTATGTTTTTCTCAATAATCCGCAGAAATACCTCATTGAAAATATTCGTGTAAAATCGCACGAGGTCATGACGCGCGAAACATAGGCTCTGTGTCTTGCGCCCGTGGTTTGTGAACAATTTAGAAGTGTTTTGAAGGCCCTAGGCCGTATCATCTAGGAGCTATTGATCTTGAAAGCATTTGCCAGCTGTATGTTTTTCTCAAAAATCCGCGGATATACCTCATTGAAAATATTCGTGTAAAATCGCACGAGGTCATGACGCGCGAAACATTGGCTCTGCGTCTTGTGCCCGTGGTTTGAGAACAATTTAGAATGGATTTGAAGGCCCTAGGCCCTATCATCTAGGAGCTATTGATCTTGAAAGCATTTGCCAGCTGTATGTTTTTCTCAATAATCGGCAGAAATACCTCATTGAAAATATTCGTGTAAAATCGCACGAGGTCATGACGCACGAAACATTGGCTCTGCGTCTTGCGCCCGTGGTTTGTGAACAATTTAGAAGTGTTTTGAAGGCCCTAGCCCGTATCATCTAGGAGCTATTGATCTTGAAAGCATTTGTCAGCTGTACGTTTTTTTCAATAATCGGCAGAAATACCTCATTGATTATATTCGTGTAAAATCGCACGAGGTCATGACGAGCGAAGCATAGGCTCTTCGTCTTGCCGCCGTGGTTTGTGAACATTTTAGAAGTGCTTTGAAGGCCCTAGGCCCTATCATCTAAGAGCTATTGATCTTGAAAGCCTTTGCCAGCTGTACGTTTTTCTCAATAATCGGCAGAAATACCTCTTTGAAAATATTCGTGTAAAATCGCACGAGGTCATGACGCGCGAAGCATAGGCTCTTCGTCTTGCAGCCGTGGTTTGTGAACATTTTAGAAGTGGTTTGAAGGCCCTAGGCCCTATCATCTAGGAGCAATTGATCTTGAAAGCATTTGCCAGCTGTATGTTTTTCTAAAAAATCTGCGGACATACCTCATTGAAAATATTCGTGTAAAATCGCACGAGGTCATGACGCGCGAAACATTGGCTCTTCGTCTTGTGCCCGTGGTTTGAGAACAATTTAAAAGAGATTTGAAGGCCCTAGGCCCTATCATCTAGGAGCTATTGATCTTGAAAGCATTTGCCAGCTGTATGTTTTTCTCAATAATCGGCAGAATTACCTCATTGAAAATATTCGTGTAAAATCGCACGAGGTCATGACGCGCGACTCATTGGCTCTGCGTCTTGTTCCCGTGGTTTGAGAACAATTTAGAAAGGATTTGAAGGCCCTAGGCCCTATCATCTAGGAGCTATTGATCTTGAAAGCATTTGCCAGCTGTATGTTTTTCTCAATAATCCGCAGAAATACCTCATTGAAATATTCGTGTAAAATCGCACGAGGTCATGACGCCCGAAACATAGGCTCTGCGTCTTGTGCCCGTGGTTTGAGAACAATTTAGAAGTGTTTTAAAGGCCCTAGGCCGTATCATCTAGGAGCTATTGATCTTGAAAGCATTTGGCAGCTGTATGTTTTTCTCAATAATCAGCAGAAATACCTCATTGAAAATATTCGTGTACAATCGCACAAGGTCATGACGCCCGAAACATAGGCGCTGCGTTTTGCGCCCGTGTTTTGTGAACGATTTGGAAGTGTTTTGAAGGCCCTAGGCTGTATCATCTAGGAGCTATTGAACTTGAAAGCATTTGGCAGCTGTACGTTTTTCTCAATAATCGGCAGAAATACCTCATTGAATATATTCGTGTAAAATCGCACGAGGTCATGATGCGCGAAGCATAGGTTCTTCGTCTTGCCGCCGTGGTTTGTGAACATTTTGGACGTGGTTTGAAGGCCCTAGGTCCTATCATCTAGGAGCTATTGATCTTGAAAGCATTTGGCAGCTGTACGTTTTTCTCAATAATCGGCAGAAATACCTCATTGAAAATATTCGCGTAAAATCGCACGAGGTCATGACGCGCGAAGCATAGGCTCTTCCTCTTGCGGCCGTGGTTTGTGAACATTTTAGAAGTGGTTTGAAGGCCCTAGGCCCTATCATCTAGGAGATATTGATCTTGAAAGCATTTGCCAGCTGTACGTTTTTCTCAATAATCGGCAGAAATACCTCTTTGAAAATATTCGTGTAAAATCGCACGAGGTCATGACGCGTGAATCATAGGCTCTTCGTCTTGCGGCCGTGGTTTATGAACATTTTAGAAGTGGTTTGAAGGCCCTAGGCCCTATCATCTAGGAGCTATTGATCTTGAAAGCATTTGCCAGCTGTATGTTTTTCTCAATAATCGGCAGAATTACCTCATTGAAACTATTTGTGTAAAATCGCACAAGGTCATGACGCGCGAAACATAGGCTCTGCGTCTTGCGCCCGTGGTTTGTGAACAATTTAGACGTGTTTTGAAGGCCCTAGGCCGTATCATCTAGGAGCTATTGATCTTGAAACCATTTGCCAGCTGTATGTTTTTCTCAATAATCGGCAGAAATACCTCATTGAAAATATTTGTGTAAAATCGCACGAGGTCATGACGCGCGAAACATAGGCTCTGCGTCTTGCGCCCGTGGTTTGTGAACGATTTAGAAGTGTTTTGAAGCCCCTGGGCCGTATCATCTAGGAGCTATTGAACTTGAAAGCATTTGGCAGCTGAACGTTTTTCTCAATAATCGGCAGAAATACCACATTGAAAATATTCGTGTAAAATTGCACGAGGTCAAGACGCGCGAAGCATAGGCTCTTCGTATTGCGCCCGTGGTTTGTGAACAATTTAGAAGTGGTCTGAAGGCCCTAGGCCCTATCATCTAGGAGCTATTGAACTTGAAAGCATTTGCCAGCTGTACGTTTTTCTCAATAATCGGCAGAAATTCCGCATTCAAAATATTCGTGTAAAATCGCACGAGGTCATGACGCGCGAAGCATAGGCTGTGTGTCTTGCGGCCGTGGTTTGTGAACATTTTAGAAGTGGTTTGAAGGCCCTAAGCCCTATCATCTAGGAGTTATTGAACTTGAAAGCATTTGCCAGCTGTATGTTCTCAATAATCGGCAGAAATACCTCATTGAAAATATTAGTGTAAAATCGCACGAGGTCATGACGCGCGAAACATAGGCTCTGCGCCTTGCACCCGTTGTTTGTGAACAATTTAGAAGTGTTTTGAAGGCCCTAGCCCGTATCATCTAGGAGCTATTGATCTTGAAAGCATTTGCCAGCTGTATGTTTTTCTCAATAATCGGCAGAAATACCTCATTGAAAATATTTGTGTAAAATCGCACGAGGTCATGACGCGTGAATCATAGGCTTTTCGTCTTGCGGCCGTGGTTTATGAACATTTTAGAAGTGGTTTGAAGGCCCTAGGCCCTATCATCTAGGAGCTATTGATCTCGAAAGCATTTGCCAGCTGTATGTTTTTCTCAATAATCGGCAGAATTACCTCATTGAAAATATTTGTGTAAAATCGCACGAGGTCATGACGCGCGAAGCATAGGCTCTGTGTCTTGCGCCCGTGGTTTGTCAACAATTTAGAAGTGGTTTGAAGGCCCTAGGCCCTATCATCTAGGAGCTATTGATCTTGAAAGCATTTGCCAGCTGTATGTTTTTCTCAATAATCGGCAGAAATACCTCTTTGAATATATTCGTGTAAAATCGCACGAGGTCATGACCCGCGAAGCATAGGCTCTTCGTCTTGCGGCCGTGGTTTGTGAACATTTTAGAAGTGGTTTGAAGGCCCTAGGCTCTATCATCTAGGAGCTATTGATCTTGAAAGCATTTGCCAGCTGTATGTTTTTCTCAATAATCCGCAGATATACCTCATTGAAAATATTTGTGTAATATCGCACAAGGTCATGACGCTCGAAATATTTGCTCTGCGTCTTGCGCCCGTGGTTTGTGAACAATTTAGAAGTGATTTGAAGGCCCTAGGCCCTATCATCTTGGACCTATTGATCTTGAAAGCATTTGCTAGCTGTATGTTTTTCTCAATAATCGGCAGAAATACCTCATTGAAAATATTCGTGTAAAATCGCACGAGGTCGTGACGCGCGAAACATAGGCTCTGCGTCTTGCGCCCGTGGTTTGTGAACAATTTAGAAGTGTTTTGAAGGCCCTAGACCGTATCATCTAGGAGCTATTGATCTTGATAGCATTTGCCAGCTGTATGTTTTTCTCTATAATCGGCAGAAATACCCCATTGAAAATATTCGTCTAAAATCGCACGAGGTCATGAGGCGCGAAACATAGGACCTGCGTCTTGCGCCCGTGGTTTGTGAACGATTTAGAAGTGTTTTGAAGGCCCTAGTCCGTATCATCTAGGAGCTATTGATCTTTATAGCATTTGCTAGCTGTATGTTTTTCTCTATAATCGGCAGAAATACCCGATTGAAAATATTCGTGTAAAATCGCACGAGGTCATGAGGCGCGAAACATAGGATCTGCGTCTTGCGCCCGTGGTTTGTGAACAATTTAGAAGTGTTTTGAAGGCCCTAGGCCGTATCATCTAGGAGCTATTTAACGTGAAAGCATTTGCCAGCTGTACGTTTTTCTCCATAATCGGCAGAAATCCCTCATTGATAATATTCGTGTAAAATCGCACGAGGTCATGACGCGCGAACCATTGGCTCTGCATCTTGTGCCCGTGGTTTGTGAACAATTTAGAAGTGATTTGAAGGCCCTAGGCCCTATCATCTAGGAGCTATTGAACTTGAAAGCATTTGCCAGCTGTACGTTTTTCTCAATAATCGGCAGAAATTCCGCATTCAAAATATTCGTGTAAAATCGCACGAGGTCATGACGCGCGAAGCATAGGCTGTGTGTCTTGCGGCCGTGGTTTGTGAACATTTTAGAAGTGGTTTGAAGGCCCTAAGCCCTATCATCTAGGAGTTATTGAACTTGAAAGCATTTGCCAGCTGTATGTTCTCAATAATCGGCAGAAATACCTCATTGAAAATATTAGTGTAAAATCGCACGAGGTCATGACGCGCGAAACATAGGCTCTGCGCCTTGCACCCGTTGTTTGTGAACAATTTAGAAGTGTTTTGAAGGCCCTAGCCCGTATCATCTAGGAGCTATTGATCTTGAAAGCATTTGCCAGCTGTATGTTTTTCTCAATAATCGGCAGAAATACCCCATTGAAAATATTCGTCTAAAATCGCACGAGGTCATGAGGCGCGAAACATAGGACCTGCGTCTTGCGCCCGTGGTTTGTGAACGATTTAGAAGTGTTTTGAAGGCCCTAGTCCGTATCATCTAGGAGCTATTGATCTTTATAGCATTTGCTAGCTGTATGTTTTTCTCTATAATCGGCAGAAATACCCGATTGAAAATATTCGTGTAAAATCGCACGAGGTCATGAGGCGCGAAACATAGGATCTGCGTCTTGCGCCCGTGGTTTGTGAACAATTTAGAAGTGTTTTGAAGGCCCTAGGCCGTATCATCTAGGAGCTATTTAACGTGAAAGCATTTGCCAGCTGTACGTTTTTCTCCATAATCGGCAGAAATCCCTCATTGATAATATTCGTGTAAAATCGCACGAGGTCATGACGCGCGAAACGTTGGCTCTGCGTCTTGTGCCCGTGGTTTGTGAACAATTTAGAAGTGATTTGAAGGCCCTAGGCCCTATCATCTAGGAGCTATTGAACTTGAAAGCATTTGGCATCTGTACGTTTTTCTCAATAATCGGCAGAAATACCTCATTGAAAATATTCGTGTAAAATCGCACGAGGTCATGACGCGCGAAGCATAGGCTCTTCGTCTTGCGGCCGTGGTTTGTGAACATTTTAGAAGTGGTTTGAAGGCCCTAGGCCCTATGATCTAGGAGCAATTGAACTTGAAAGCATTTGCCAGCTGTATGTTTTTCTCAAAACTCCGCGGATATACCTCATTGAAAATATTCGTGTAATATCGCACAAGGTCATGACGCGCGAAGCATAGGCTCTTCGTCTTGCCGCCGTGGTTTGTGAACATTTTAGAAGTGGTTTGAAGGCCCTAGGCCCTATCATCTAAGAGCTATTGATCTTGAAAGCATTTGCCAGCTGTACGTTTTTCTCAATAATCGGCAGAAATACCTCATTGAAAATATTCGTGTAAAATCGCACGAGGTCATGACGCGCGAAGCATAGGCTCTTCGTCTTGCCGCCGTGGTTTGTGAACATTTTAGAAGTGGTTTGAAGGCCCTATGCCCTATCATCTAGGAGCAATTGATCTTGAAAGCATTTGCCAGCTGTATGTTTTTCTCAATAATCGGCAGAAATACCTCATTGAAAATATTCGTGTAAAATCGCACGAGGTCATGACGCGCGAAACGTTGGCTCTGCGTCTTGTGCCCGTGGTTTGTGAACAATTTAGAAGTGGTTTGAAGGCCCTAGGCCCTATCATCTTGGAGCTATTGAACTTGAAAGCATTTACCAGCTGTACATTTTTCTCAATAATCGGCGGAATTCCCTCATTGATAATATTTTTGTAAAATCGCACGAGATCATGACGCGCGATGCATAGGCTCAGCGTCTTGCTCCCGTGGTTTGTGAATAATTTAGAAGTGGTTTGAAGGCCCTAGGCCCTATCATCTAGGAGCTATTGAACTTGAAAGCATTTGCCAGCTGTACGTTTTTCTCAATAATCGGCAGAAATTCCTCATTGAAAATATTTGTGTAAAATCGCACGAGGTCATGACGCGCGAAGCATAGGCTCTGTGTCTTGCGCCCGTGGTTTGTGAATAATTTAGAAGTGGTTTGAAGGCTCTAGGCCCTATCATCTAGGAGCTATTGAACTTGAAAGCATTTGCCAGCTGTACGTTTTTCTCATTAATCGGCAGAAATACCTCATTGAATATGACCTCGTGCGATTTTACACGAATATGACGCGCAAAGCATATGGTCTGCGTCATGTGTCCGTGGTTTGTGAACAATTTAGAAGTGATTTGAAGGCCCTAGGCCCTATCATCTAGGAGCTATTGATCTTGAAAGCATTTGCCAGCTGTATGTTTTTCTCAAAAATCCACGGATATACCTCATTGATAATATTTGTGTAAAATCGCACGAAGTCATGACGCGCGATGCATAGGCTCAGCGTCTTGCTCCCGTGGTTTGTGAACAATTTAGAAGGGTTTTGAAGGCCCTAGGCCGTATCATCTAGGAGCTTTTGATCTTGAAAGCATTTGCCTGGTGTATGTTTTTCTCAATAATCGGCAGAAATACCTCATTGAAAATATTAGTGTAAAATCGCACGAGGTCATGACGCGCGAAGCATAGGGTCTGCGTCTTCCGCCCGTGGTTTGTGAAGATTTTAGATGTGGTTTGAAGGCCTTAGGCCTTATCATCTAGGAGCTATTGAACTTGAAAGCATTTGCCAACTACGTTTTTCTAAATAATCGGTAGACATACCTCATTGGAAATTTTCGTGTAAAATCGCACGAGGTCATGACGCGCGAAGCATAGGCTCTGCGTCTTGTGCCCGTGGTTTGAGAACAATTTAAAAGAGATTTGAAGGCCCTAGGCCCTATCATCTAGGAGCTATTGATCTTGAAAGCATTTGCCAGCTGTATGTTTTTCTCAATAATCGGCAGAATTACCTCATTGAAAATATTCGTGTAAAATCGCACGAGGTCATGACGCGCGACTCATTGGCTCTGCGTCTTGTTCCCGTGGTTTGAGAACAATTTAGAAAGGATTTGAAGGCCCTAGGCCCTATCATCTAGGAGCTTTTGATCTTGAAAGCATTTGCCAGCTGTATGTTTTTCTCAATAATCGGCAGAAATACCTCATTGAAAATATTAGTGTAAAATCGCACGAGGTCATGACGCGCGAAACATAGGCTCTGCGTCTTGCGCCCGTGGTTTGTGAACAATTTTGAAGTGGTTTGAAGGCCCTAGGCCCTATCATCTTGGAGCTATTGAACTTGAAGGCGTTTGCCAGCTGTACATTTTTCTCAATAATCCGCAGAAATACCTCATTGAAAATATTTGTGTGAAATCGCACGAGGTCATGACGCGCGAAACATAGGCTCTTCGTCTTGCGCCCGTGGTTTGTGAACATTTTAGAAGTGGTTTGAAGGCCCTAGGCCCTATCATCTAGGAGCTATTGATCTTGAAAGCATTTGCCATCTGTACGTTTTTCTCAATAATCGGCAGAAATACCTCTTTGAAAATATTCGTGTAAAATCGCACGAGGTCATGACGCGCAAAGCATAGGCTCTTCGTCTTGCAGCCGTGGTTTGTGAACATTTTAGAAGTGGTTTGAAGGCCCTAGGCCCTATCATCTAGGAGCAATTGATCTTGAAAGCATTTGCCAGCTGTATGTTTTTCTCAAAAATCCGCGGATATACCTCATTGAAAATATTCATGTAAAATCGCCCGAGGTCATGACGCGCGAAACATTGGCTCTGCGTCTTGTGCTTGTGGTTTGTGAACAATTTAGAAGTGATTTGAAGGCCCTAGGCCCTATCATCTAGGAGTTATTGATCTTGAAAGCATTTCGCAGCTGTACGTTTTTCCTCAATAAACGGCAGAAATACCTCATTGAAAATATTCGTGTAAAATCGCACGAGGTCATGACGCGCGATGCATAGGCTCTGCGTCTTGCGCCCGTGGTTTGTGAACATTTTAGAAGTGGTTTGAAGGCCCTAGGCCCTATCATCTAGGAGCTATTGAACTTGAAAGCATTTTCCAGCTGTACGTTTTTATAAATAATCGGCAGAAATACCTCATTGAAAATATTTGTGTAAAATCGCACGAGGTCATGATGCGCGAAGCAAAGGCTCTGCGTCTTGCGCCCGTCGTTTGTGAACAATTTAGAACTGGTTTGAAGGCCCCAAGCCCTGTGATCTCGGAGCTGTTGAACTTGAAAGCATTTTCCAACTGTACGTTTTTATAATTAATCGGCAGAAATACCTCATTGAAAATATTTGTGTAAAATCGCACGAGGTCATGACGCGCGAAGCATAGGCTCTTCGTCTTGCCGCCGTGGTTTGTGAACATTTTAGAAGTGGTTTGAAGGCCCTATGCCCTATCATCTAGGAGCAATTGATCTTGAAAGCATTTGCCAGCTGTATGTTTTTCTCAATAATCGGCAGAAATACCTCATTGAAAATATTCGTGTAAAATCGCACGAGGTCATGACGCGCGAAACGTTGGCTCTGCGTCTTGTGCCCGTGGTTTGTGAACAATTTAGAAGTGGTTTGAAGGCCCTAGGCCCTATCATCTTGGAGCTATTGAACTTGAAAGCATTTACCAGCTGTACATTTTTCTCAATAATCGGCGGAATTCCCTCATTGATAATATTTTTGTAAAATCGCACGAGATCATGACGCGCGATGCATAGGCTCAGCGTCTTGCTCCCGTGGTTTGTGAATAATTTAGAAGTGGTTTGAAGGCCCTAGGCCCTATCATCTAGGAGCTATTGAACTTGAAAGCATTTGCCAGCTGTACGTTTTTCTCAATAATCGGCAGAAATTCCTCATTGAAAATATTTGTGTAAAATCGCACGAGGTCATGACGCGCGAAGCATAGGCTCTGTGTCTTGCGCCCGTGGTTTGTGAATAATTTAGAAGTGGTTTGAAGGCTCTAGGCCCTATCATCTAGGAGCTATTGAACTTGAAAGCATTTGCCAGCTGTACGTTTTTCTCATTAATCGGCAGAAATACCTCATTGAATATGACCTCGTGCGATTTTACACGAATATGACGCGCAAAGCATATGGTCTGCGTCATGTGTCCGTGGTTTGTGAACAATTTAGAAGTGATTTGAAGGCCCTAGGCCCTATCATCTAGGAGCTATTGATCTTGAAAGCATTTGCCAGCTGTATGTTTTTCTCAAAAATCCACGGATATACCTCATTGATAATATTTGTGTAAAATCGCACGAAGTCATGACGCGCGATGCATAGGCTCAGCGTCTTGCTCCCGTGGTTTGTGAACAATTTAGAAGGGTTTTGAAGGCCCTAGGCCGTATCATCTAGGAGCTTTTGATCTTGAAAGCATTTGCCTGGTGTATGTTTTTCTCAATAATCGGCAGAAATACCTCATTGAAAATATTAGTGTAAAATCGCACGAGGTCATGACGCGCGAAACATAGGCTCTGCGTCTTGCGCCCGTGGTTTGTGAACAATTTAGAAGTGTGTTGAAGCCCCTAGGCCGTATCATCTAGGAGCTATTGAACTTGAAAGCATTTGGCAGCTGTACGTTTTTCTCAATAATCGGCAGAAATACCTCATTGAAAATATTCCTGTAAAATCGCACGAGGTCATGACACGCGAAGCATAGGCTCTGCGTCTTGCGCCCGTGGTTTGTGAACAATTTAGAAGTGGTTTGAAGGCCCTAGGCCCTATCATCTTGGAGCTATTGAACTTGAAGGCGTTTGCCAGCTGTACATTTTTCTCAATAATCCGCAGAAATACCTCATTGAAAATATTTGTGTGAAATCGCACGAGGTCATGACGCGCGAAACATAGGCTCTTCGTCTTGCGCCCGTGGTTTGTGAACATTTTAGAAGTGGTTTGAAGGCCCTAGGCCCTATCATCTAGGAGCTATTGATCTTGAAAGCATTTGCCATCTGTACGTTTTTCTCAATAATCGGCAGAAATACCTCTTTGAAAATATTCGTGTAAAATCGCACGAGGTCATGACGCGCAAAGCATAGGCTCTTCGTCTTGCAGCCGTGGTTTGTGAACATTTTAGAAGTGGTTTGAAGGCCCTAGGCCCTATCATCTAGGAGCAATTGATCTTGAAAGCATTTGCCAGCTGTATGTTTTTCTCAAAAATCCGCGGATATACCTCATTGAAAATATTCGTGTAAAATCGCCCGAGGTCATGACGCGCGAAACATTGGCTCTGCGTCTTGTGCTTGTGGTTTGTGAACAATTTAGAAGTGATTTGAAGGCCCTAGGCCCTATCATCTAGGAGTTATTGATCTTGAAAGCATTTCGCAGCTGTACGTTTTTCCTCAATAATCGGCAGAAATACCTCATTGATAATATTCGTGTAAAATCGCACGAGGTCATGACGCGCGATGCATAGGCTCTGCGTCTTGCGCCCGTGGTTTGTGAACATTTTAGAAGTGGTTTGAAGGCCCTAGGCCCTATCATCTAGGAGCTATTGAACTTGAAAGCATTTTCCAGCTGTACGTTTTTATAAATAATCGGCAGAAATACCTCATTGAAAATATTTGTGTAAAATCGCACGAGGTCATGATGCGCTAAGCAAAGGCTCTGCGTCTTGCGCCCGTCGTTTGTGAACAATTTAGAACTGGTTTGAAGGCCCCAAGCCCTGTGATCTCGGAGCTGTTGAACTTGAAAGCATTTTCCAACTGTACGTTTTTATAATTAATCGGCAGAAATACCTCATTGAAAATATTCGTGTAAAATCGCAGGAAGTCATGACGCGCGAAGCATAGGGTCTGCGTCTTCCGCCCGTGGTTTGTGAAGATTTTAGATGTGGTTTGAAGGCCTTAGGCCTTATCATCTAGGAGCTATTGAACTTGAAAGCATTTGCCAACTACGTTTTTCTAAATAATCGGTAGACATACCTCATTGGAAATTTTCGTGTAAAATCGCACGAGGTCATGACGCGCGAAGCATAGGCTCTGCGTCTTGTGCCCGTGGTTTGAGAACAATTTAAAAGAGATTTGAAGGCCCTAGGCCCTATCATCTAGGAGCTATTGATCTTGAAAGCATTTGCCAGCTGTATGTTTTTCTCAATAATCGGCAGAATTACCTCATTGAAAATATTCGTGTAAAATCGCACGAGGTCATGACGCGCGACTCATTGGCTCTGCGTCTTGTTCCCGTGGTTTGAGAACAATTTAGAAAGGATTTGAAGGCCCTAGGCCCTATCATCTAGGAGCTATTGATCTTGAAAGCATTTGCCAGCTGTATGTTTTTCTCAATAATCCGCAGAAATACCTCATTGAAATATTCGTGTAAAATCGCACGAGGTCATGACGCGCGAAACATAGGCTCTGCGTCTTGTGCCCCTGGTTTGTGAACAATTTAGAAGTGTTTTAAAGGCCCTAGGCCGTATCATCTAGGAGCTATTGAACTTGAAAGCATTTGGCAGCTGTACGTTTTTCTCAATAATCAGCAGAAATACCTCATTGAAAATATTCGTGTACAATCGCACGAGGTCATGACGCGTGAAGCATAGACTCTTCGTCTTGCGGCCGTGGTTTGTGAACATTTTAGAAGTGGTTTGAAAACCCTAGGCCCTATCATCTAGGAGCAATTGATCTTGAAAGCATTTGCCAGCTGTATGTTTTTCTCAAAAATCCGCTGATATACCTCATTGCAAATATTCGTGTAAAATTGCAGAAGGTCATGACGCGCGAAACATTGGCTCTGTTTCTTGTGCTCGTGGTTTGTGAACAATTTAGAAGTCATTTGATGGCCCTAGGCCCTATCATCTAGGAGCTATTGATCTTGAAAGCATTTGCCAGCTGTACGTTTTTCTCAATAATCGGCAGAAATACCTCATTGAAAATATTCGTGTAAAATCGCACGAGGTCATGACGCGCGAAACGTTGGCTCTGCGTCTTGTGCCCGTGGTTTGTGAACAATTTAGAAGTGGTTTGAAGGCCCTAGGCCCTATCATCTTGGAGCTATTGAACTTGAAAGCATTTACCAGCTGTACATTTTTCTCAATAATCGGCGGAATTCCCTCATTGATAATATTTTTGTAAAATCGCACGAGATCATGACGCGCGATGCATAGGCTCAGCGTCTTGCTCCCGTGGCTTGTGAATAATTTAGAAGTGGTTTGAAGGCCCTAGGCCCTATCATCTAGGAGCTATTGAACTTGAAAGCATTTGCCAGCTGTACGTTTTTCTCAATAATCGGCAGAAATTCCTCATTGAAAATATTTGTGTAAAATCGCACGAGGTCATGACGCGCGAAGCATAGGCTCTGTGTCTTGCGCCCGTGGTTTGTGAATAATTTAGAAGTGGTTTGAAGGCTCTAGGCCCTATCATCTAGGAGCTATTGAACTTGAAAGCATTTGCCAGCTGTACGTTTTTCTCATTAATCGGCAGAAATACCTCATTGAATATGACCTCGTGCGATTTTACACGAATATGACGCGCAAAGCATATGGTCTGCGTCATGTGTCCGTGGTTTGTGAACAATTTAGAAGTGATTTGAAGGCCCTAGGCCCTATCATCTAGGAGCTATTGATCTTGAAAGCATTTGCCAGCTGTATGTTTTTCTCAAAAATCCACGGATATACCTCATTGATAATATTTGTGTAAAATCGCACGAAGTCATGACGCGCGATGCATAGGCTCAGCGTCTTGCTCCCGTGGTTTGTGAACAATTTAGAAGGGTTTTGAAGGCCCTAGGCCGTATCATCTAGGAGCTTTTGATCTTGAAAGCATTTGCCTGGTGTATGTTTTTCTCAATAATCGGCAGAAATACCTCATTGAAAATATTAGTGTAAAATCGCACGAGGTCATGACGCGCGAAACATAGGCTCTGCGTCTTGCGCCCGTGGTTTGTGAACAATTTAGAAGTGTGTTGAAGCCCCTAGGCCGTATCATCTAGGAGCTATTGAACTTGAAAGCATTTGGCAGCTGTACGTTTTTCTCAATAATCGGCAGAAATACCTCATTGAAAATATTCCTGTAAAATCGCACGAGGTCATGACACGCGAAGCATAGGCTCTGCGTCTTGCGCCCGTGGTTTGTGAACAATTTAGAAGTGGTTTGAAGGCCCTAGGCCCTATCATCTTGGAGCTATTGAACTTGAAGGCGTTTGCCAGCTGTACATTTTTCTCAATAATCCGCAGAAATACCTCATTGAAAATATTTGTGTGAAATCGCACGAGGTCATGACGCGCGAAACATAGGCTCTTCGTCTTGCGCCCGTGGTTTGTGAACATTTTAGAAGTGGTTTGAAGGCCCTAGGCCCTATCATCTAGGAGCTATTGATCTTGAAAGCATTTGCCATCTGTACGTTTTTCTCAATAATCGGCAGAAATACCTCTTTGAAAATATTCGTGTAAAATCGCACGAGGTCATGACGCGCAAAGCATAGGCTCTTCGTCTTGCAGCCGTGGTTTGTGAACATTTTAGAAGTGGTTTGAAGGCCCTAGGCCCTATCATCTAGGAGCAATTGATCTTGAAAGCATTTGCCAGCTGTATGTTTTTCTCAAAAATCCGCGGATATACCTCATTGAAAATATTCGTGTAAAATCGCCCGAGGTCATGACGCGCGAAACATTGGCTCTGCGTCTTGTGCTTGTGGTTTGTGAACAATTTAGAAGTGATTTGAAGGCCCTAGGCCCTATCATCTAGGAGTTATTGATCTTGAAAGCATTTCGCAGCTGTACGTTTTTCCTCAATAATCGGCAGAAATACCTCATTGATAATATTCGTGTAAAATCGCACGAGGTCATGACGCGCGATGCATAGGCTCTGCGTCTTGCGCCCGTGGTTTGTGAACATTTTAGAAGTGGTTTGAAGGCCCTAGGCCCTATCATCTAGGAGCTATTGAACTTGAAAGCATTTTCCAGCTGTACGTTTTTATAAATAATCGGCAGAAATACCTCATTGAAAATATTTGTGTAAAATCGCACGAGGTCATGATGCGCTAAGCAAAGGCTCTGCGTCTTGCGCCCGTCGTTTGTGAACAATTTAGAACTGGTTTGAAGGCCCCAAGCCCTGTGATCTCGGAGCTGTTGAACTTGAAAGCATTTTCCAACTGTACGTTTTTATAATTAATCGGCAGAAATACCTCATTGAAAATATTCGTGTAAAATCGCAGGAAGTCATGACGCGCGAAGCATAGGGTCTGCGTCTTCCGCCCGTGGTTTGTGAAGATTTTAGAAGTGGTTTGAAGGCCTTAGGCCTTATCCTCTAGGAGCTATTGAACTTGAAAGCATTTGCCAACTACGTTTTTCTAAATAATCGGTAGACATACCTCATTGGAAATTTTCGTGTAAAATCGCACGAGGTCATGACGCGCGAAGCATAGGCTCTGCGTCTTGTGCCCGTGGTTTGAGAACAATTTAAAAGAGATTTGAAGGCCCTAGGCCCTATCATCTAGGAGCTATTGATCTTGAAAGCATTTGCCAGCTGTATGTTTTTCTCAATAATCGGCAGAATTACCTCATTGAAAATATTCGTGTAAAATCGCACGAGGTCATGACGCGCGACTCATTGGCTCTGCGTCTTGTTCCCGTGGTTTGAGAACAATTTAGAAAGGATTTGAAGGCCCTAGGCCCTATCATCTAGGAGCAATTGATCTTGAAAGCATTTGCCAGCTGTATGTTTTTCTCAGAAATCTGCGGATATACCTCATTGAAAATATTTGTGTAAAATCGCACGAGGTCATGACGCGCGAAACATAGGCTCTGCGTCTTGTGCCCCTGGTTTGTGAACAATTTAGAAGTGTTTTAAAGGCCCTAGGCCGTATCATCTAGGAGCTATTGAACTTGAAAGCATTTGGCAGCTGTACGTTTTTCTCAATAATCAGCAGAAATACCTCATTGAAAATATTCGTGTACAATCGCACGAGGTCATGACGCGTGAAGCATAGACTCTTCGTCTTGCGGCCGTGGTTTGTGAACATTTTAGAAGTGGTTTGAAAACCCTAGGCCCTATCATCTAGGAGCAATTGATCTTGAAAGCATTTGCCAGCTGTATGTTTTTCTCAAAAATCCGCTGATATACCTCATTGCAAATATTCGTGTAAAATTGCAGAAGGTCATGACGCGCGAAACATTGGCTCTGTTTCTTGTGCTCGTGGTTTGTGAACAATTTAGAAGTCATTTGATGGCCCTAGGCCCTATCATCTAGGAGCTATTGATCTTGAAAGCATTTGCCAGCTGTACGTTTTTCTCAATAATCGGCAGAAATACCTCATTGAAAATATTCGTGTAAAATCGCACGAGGTCATGACGCGCGAAACGTTGGCTCTGCGTCTTGTGCCCGTGGTTTGTGAACAATTTAGAAGTGGTTTGAAGGCCCTAGGCCCTATCATCTTGGAGCTATTGAACTTGAAAGCATTTACCAGCTGTACATTTTTCTCAATAATCGGCGGAATTCCCTCATTGATAATATTTTTGTAAAATCGCACGAGATCATGACGCGCGATGCATAGGCTCAGCGTCTTGCTCCCGTGGTTTGTGAATAATTTAGAAGTGGTTTGAAGGCCCTAGGCCCTATCATCTAGGAGCTATTGAACTTGAAAGCATTTGCCAGCTGTACGTTTTTCTCAATAATCGGCAGAAATTCCTCATTGAAAATATTTGTGTAAAATCGCACGAGGTCATGACGCGCGAAGCATAGGCTCTGTGTCTTGCGCCCGTGGTTTGTGAATAATTTAGAAGTGGTTTGAAGGCTCTAGGCCCTATCATCTAGGAGCTATTGAACTTGAAAGCATTTGCCAGCTGTACGTTTTTCTCATTAATCGGCAGAAATACCTCATTGAATATGACCTCGTGCGATTTTACACGAATATGACGCGCAAAGCATATGGTCTGCGTCATGTGTCCGTGGTTTGTGAACAATTTAGAAGTGATTTGAAGGCCCTAGGCCCTATCATCTAGGAGCTATTGATCTTGAAAGCATTTGCCAGCTGTATGTTTTTCTCAAAAATCCACGGATATACCTCATTGATAATATTTGTGTAAAATCGCACGAAGTCATGACGCGCGATGCATAGGCTCAGCGTCTTGCTCCCGTGGTTTGTGAACAATTTAGAAGGGTTTTGAAGGCCCTAGGCCGTATCATCTAGGAGCTTTTGATCTTGAAAGCATTTGCCTGGTGTATGTTTTTCTCAATAATCGGCAGAAATACCTCATTGAAAATATTAGTGTAAAATCGCACGAGGTCATGACGCGCGAAACATAGGCTCTGCGTCTTGCGCCCGTGGTTTGTGAACAATTTAGAAGTGTGTTGAAGCCCCTAGGCCGTATCATCTAGGAGCTATTGAACTTGAAAGCATTTGGCAGCTGTACGTTTTTCTCAATAATCGGCAGAAATACCTCATTGAAAATATTCCTGTAAAATCGCACGAGGTCATGACACGCGAAGCATAGGCTCTGCGTCTTGCGCCCGTGGTTTGTGAACAATTTAGAAGTGGTTTGAAGGCCCTAGGCCCTATCATCTTGGAGCTATTGAACTTGAAGGCGTTTGCCAGCTGTACATTTTTCTCAATAATCCGCAGAAATACCTCATTGAAAATATTTGTGTGAAATCGCACGAGGTCATGACGCGCGAAACATAGGCTCTTCGTCTTGCGCCCGTGGTTTGTGAACATTTTAGAAGTGGTTTGAAGGCCCTAGGCCCTATCATCTAGGAGCTATTGATCTTGAAAGCATTTGCCATCTGTACGTTTTTCTCAATAATCGGCAGAAATACCTCTTTGAAAATATTCGTGTAAAATCGCACGAGGTCATGACGCGCAAAGCATAGGCTCTTCGTCTTGCAGCCGTGGTTTGTGAACATTTTAGAAGTGGTTTGAAGGCCCTAGGCCCTATCATCTAGGAGCAATTGATCTTGAAAGCATTTGCCAGCTGTATGTTTTTCTCAAAAATCCGCGGATATACCTCATTGAAAATATTCGTGTAAAATCGCCCGAGGTCATGACGCGCGAAACATTGGCTCTGCGTCTTGTGCTTGTGGTTTGTGAACAATTTAGAAGTGATTTGAAGGCCCTAGGCCCTATCATCTAGGAGTTATTGATCTTGAAAGCATTTCGCAGCTGTACGTTTTTCCTCAATAATCGGCAGAAATACCTCATTGAAAATATTCGTGTAAAATCGCACGAGGTCATGACGCGCGATGCATAGGCTCTGCGTCTTGCGCCCATGGTTTGTGAACATTTTAGAAGTGGTTTGAAGGCCCTAGGCCCTATCATCTAGGAGCTATTGAACTTGAAAGCATTTTCCAGCTGTACGTTTTTATAAATAATCGGCAGAAATACCTCATTGAAAATATTTGTGTAAAATCGCACGAGGTCATGATGCGCGAAGCAAAGGCTCTGCGTCTTGCGCCCGTCGTTTGTGAACAATTTAGAACTGGTTTGAAGGCCCCAAGCCCTGTGATCTCGGAGCTGTTGAACTTGAAAGCATTTTCCAACTGTACGTTTTTATAATTAATCGGCAGAAATACCTCATTGAAAATATTCGTGTAAAATCGCAGGAAGTCATGACGCGCGAAGCATAGGGTCTGCGTCTTCCGCCCGTGGTTTGTGAAGATTTTAGAAGTGGTTTGAAGGCCTTAGGCCTTATCCTCTAGGAGCTATTGAACTTGAAAGCATTTGCCAACTACGTTTTTCTAAATAATCGGTAGACATACCTCATTGGAAATTTTCGTGTAAAATCGCACGAGGTCATGACGCGCGAAGCATAGGCTCTGCGTCTTGTGCCCGTGGTTTGAGAACAATTTAAAAGAGATTTGAAGGCCCTAGGCCCTATCATCTAGGAGCTATTGATCTTGAAAGCATTTGCCAGCTGTATGTTTTTCTCAATAATCGGCAGAATTACCTCATTGAAAATATTCGTGTAAAATCGCACGAGGTCATGACGCGCGACTCATTGGCTCTGCGTCTTGTTCCCGTGGTTTGAGAACAATTTAGAAAGGATTTGAAGGCCCTAGGCCCTATCATCTAGGAGCAATTGATCTTGAAAGCATTTGCCAGCTGTATGTTTTTCTCAGAAATCTGCGGATATACCTCATTGAAAATATTTGTGTAAAATCGCACGAGGTCATGACGCACGAAACATTGGCTCTGCGTCATGCGCCCGTGGTTTGTGAACGATTTGGAAGTGTTTTGAAGGCCCTAGGCTGTATCATCTAGGAGCTATTGAACTTGAAAGCATTTGGCAGCTGTACGTTTTTCTCAATAATCGGCAGAAATACCTCATTGAATATATTCGTGTAAAATCGCACGAGGTCATGATGCGCGAAGCATAGGTTCTTCGTCTTGCCGCCGTGGTTTGTGAACATTTTGGACGTGGTTTGAAGGCCCTAGGTCCTATCATCTAGGAGCTATTGATCTTGAAAGCATTTGGCAGCTGTACGTTTTTCTCAATAATCGGCAGAAATACCTCATTGAAAATATTCGTGTAAAATCGCACGAGGTCATGACGCGCGAAGCATAGGCTCTTCCTCTTGCGGCCGTGGTTTGTGAACATTTTAGAAGTGGTTTGAAGGCCCTAGGCCCTATCATCTAGGAGATATTGATCTTGAAAGCATTTGCCAGCTGTACGTTTTTCTCAATAATCGGCAGAAATACCTCTTTGAAAATATTCGTGTAAAATCGCACGAGGTCATGACGCGTGAATCATAGGCTCTTCGTCTTGCGGCCGTGGTTTATGAACATTTTAGAAGTGGTTCTAAGGCCCTAGGCCCTATCATCTAGGAGCTATTGATCTTGAAAGCATTTGCCAGCTGTATGTTTTTCTCAATAATCGGCAGAATTACCTCATTGAAACTATTCGTGTAAAATCGCACAAGGTCATGACGCGCGAAACATAGGCTCTGCGTCTTGCGCCCGTGGTTTGTGAACAATTTAGACGTGTTTTGAAGGCCCTAGGCCGTATCATCTAGGAGCTATTGATCTTGAAACCATTTGCCAGCTGTATGTTTTTCTCAATAATCGGCAGAAATACCTCATTGAAAATATTTGTGTAAAATCGCACGAGGTCATGACGCGCGAAACATAGGCTCTGCGTCTTGCGCCCGTGGTTTGTGAACGATTTAGAAGTGTTTTGAAGCCCCTGTGCCGTATCATCTAGGAGCTATTGAACTTGAAAGCATTTGGCAGCTGAACGTTTTTCTCAATAATCGGCAGAAATACCACATTGAAAATATTCGTGTAAAATTGCACGAGGTCAAGACGCGCGAAGCATAGGCTCTTCGTATTGCGCCCGTGGTTTGTGAACAATTTAGAAGTGGTCTGAAGGCCCTAGGCCCTATCATCTAGGAGCTATTGAACTTGAAAGCATTTGCCAGCTGTACGTTTTTCTCAATAATCGGCAGAAATTCCGCATTCAAAATATTCGTGTAAAATCGCACGAGGTCATGACGCGCGAAGCTTAGGCTGTGTGTCTTGCGGCCGTGGTTTGTGAACATTTTAGAAGTGGTTTGAAGGCCCTAGGCCCTATCATCTAGGAGTTATTGAACTTGAAAGCATTTGCCAGCTGTATGTTCTCAATAATCGGCAGAAATACCTCATTGAAAATATTAGTGTAAAATCGCACGAGGTCATGACGCGCGAAACATAGGCTCTGCGCCTTGCACCCGTTGTTTGTGAACAATTTAGAAGTGTTTTGAAGGCCCTAGCCCGTATCATCTAGGAGCTATTGATCTTGAAAGCATTTGCCAGCTGTATGTTTTTCTCAATAATCGGCAGAAATACCTCATTGAAAATATTTGTGTAAAATCGCACGAGGTCATGACGCGTGAATCATAGGCTTTTCGTCTTGCGGCCGTGGTTTATGAACATTTTAGAAGTGGTTTGAAGGCCCTAGGCCCTATCATCTAGGAGCTATTGATCTTGAAAGCATTTGCCAGCTGTATGTTTTTCTCAATAATCGGCAGAATTACCTCATTGAAAATATTTGTGTAAAATCGCACGAGGTCATGACGCGCGAAGCATAGGCTCTGTGTCTTGCGCCCGTGGTTTTTGAACAATTTAGAAGTGGTTTGAAGGCCCTAGGCCCTATCATCTAGGAGCTATTGATCTTGAAAGCATTTGCCAGCTGTATGTTTTTCTCAATAATCGGCAGAAATACCTCTTTGAATATATTCGTGTAAAATCGCACGAGGTCATGACCCGCGAAGCATAGGCTCTTCGTCTTGCGGCCGTGGTTTGTGAACATTTTAGAAGTGTTTTGAAGGCCCTAGGCCGTATCATCTAGGAGCTATTGAACGTGAATGCATTTGGCAGCTGTACGTTTTTCTCAATAATCGGCAGAAATACCTCATTGAAAATATTCGTGTAAAATCGCACGAGGTCATGACGCGCGAAACATTTGCTCTGCGTCTTGCGCCCGTGGTTTGTGAACGATTTAGATGTGTTTTGAAGGCCCTAGGCCGTATCATCTAGGAGCTATTGAACTTGAAAGCATTTGCCAGCTGTACGTTTTTCTCAATAATCGGCAGAAATACCTCTTTGAAAATATTCGTGTAAAATCGCACGAGGTCATGACGCACGAAACATTGGCTCTTCGTCTTGCGGCCGTGGTTTGTGAACATTTTAGAAGTGGTTTGAAGGCCCTAGGCCCTATCATCTAGGAGCTATTGATCTTGAAAGCATTTGCCAGCTGTATGTTTTTCTCAATAATCCGCAGAAATACCTCATTGAAAATATTCGTGTAAAATCGCACAAGGTCATGACGCACGAAGCATAGGCTCTTCGTCTTGCCGCCGTGGTTTGTGAACATTTTAGAAGTGGTTTGAAGGCCCTATGCCCTATCATCTAGGAGCAATTGATGTTGAAAGCATTTGCCAGCTGTATGTTTTTCTCAATAATCGGCAGAAATACCTCATTGAAAATATTCGTGTAAAATCGCACGAGGTCATGACGCGCGAAACGTTGGCTCTGCGTCTTGTGCCCGTGGTTTGTGAACAATTTAGAAGTGGTTTGAAGGCCCTAGGCCCTATCATCTTGGAGCTATTGAACTTGAAAGCATTTACCAGCTGTACATTTTTCTCAATAATCGGCGGAATTCCCTCATTGATAATATTTTTGTAAAATCGCACGAGATCATGACGCGCGATGCATAGGCTCAGCGTCTTGCTCCCGTGGTTTGTGAATAATTTAGAAGTGGTTTGAAGGCCCTAGGCCCTATCATCTAGGAGCTATTGAACTTGAAAGCATTTGCCAGCTGTACGTTTTTCTCAATAATCGGCAGAAATTCCTCATTGAAAATATTTGTGTAAAATCGCACGAGGTCATGACGCGCGAAGCATAGGCTCTGTGTCTTGCGCCCGTGGTTTGTGAATAATTTAGAAGTGGTTTGAAGGCTCTAGGCCCTATCATCTAGGAGCTATTGATCTTGAAAGCATTTGCCAGCTGTATGTTTTTCTCATTAATCGGCAGAAATACCTCATTGAATATGACCTCGTGCGATTTTACACGAATATGACGCGCAAAGCATATGGTCTGCGTCATGTGTCCGTGGTTTGTGAACAATTTAGAAGTGATTTGAAGGCCCTAGGCCCTATCATCTAGGAGCTATTGATCTTGAAAGCATTTGCCAGCTGTATGTTTTTCTCAAAAATCCACGGATATACCTCATTGATAATATTTGTGTAAAATCGCACAAAGTCATGACGCGCGATGCATAGGCTCAGCGTCTTGCTCCCGTGGTTTGTGAACAATTTAGAAGGGTTTTGAAGGCCCTAGGCCGTATCATCTAGGAGCTTTTGATCTTGAAAGCATTTGCCTGGTGTATGTTTTTCTCAATAATCGGCAGAAATACCTCATTGAAAATATTAGTGTAAAATCGCACGAGGTCATGACGCGCGAAACATAGGCTCTGCGTCTTGCGCCCGTGGTTTGTGAACAATTTAGAAGTGTGTTGAAGCCCCTAGGCCGTATCATCTAGGAGCTATTGAACTTGAAAGCATTTGGCAGCTGTACGTTTTTCTCAATAATCGGCAGAAATACCTCATTGAAAATATTCCTGTAAAATCGCACGAGGTCATGATGCGCGAAGCAAAGGCTCTGCGTCTTGCGCCCGTCGTTTGTGAACAATTTAGAACTGGTTTGAAGGCCCCAAGCCCTGTGATCTAGGAGCTGTTGAACTTGAAAGCATTTTCCAACTGTACGTTTTTATAATTAATCGGCAGAAATACCTCATTGAAAATATTTGTGTAAAATCGCACGAGGTCATGACACGCGAAGCATAGGCTCTGCGTCTTGCGCCCGTGGTTTGTGAACAATTTAGAAGTGGTTTGAAGGCCCTAGGCCCTATCATCTTGGAGCTATTGAACTTGAAAGCATTTGCCAGCTGTACATTTTTCTCAATAATCGGCGGAATTCCCTCATTGATAATATTTTTGTAAAATCGCACGAGGTCATGACTCGCGATGCATAGGCTCAGCGTCTTGCTCCCGTGGTTTGTGAATAATTTAGAAGTGGTTTGAAGGCCCTAGGCCCTATCATCTAGGAGCTATTGAACTTGAAAGCATTTGGCAGCTGTACGTTTTTCTCAATAATCGGCAGAAATACCTCATTGAAAATATTTGTGTAAAATCGCACGAGGTCATGACGCGCGAAGCATAGGCTCTTCGTCTTGCCGCCGTGGTTTGTGAACATTTTAGAAGTGGTTTGAAGGCCCTAGGCCCTATCATCTAGGAGCAATTGATCTTGAAAGCATTTGCCAGCTGTATGTTTTTCTCAGAAATCCGCGGATATACCTCATTGAAAATATTCGTGTAAAATCGCACGAGGTCATGACGCGCGAAGCATAGGCTCTTCGTCTTGCGGCCGTGGTTTGTGAACATTTTAGAAGTGGTTTGAAGGCCCTCGGCCCTATCATCTAGGAGCTATTGATCTTGAAAGCATTTGCCAGCTGTATGTTTTTCTCAATAATCCGCAGAAATACCTCATTAAAAATATTCGTGTAAAATCGCACGAGGTCTTGACGCGCGAAGCATAGGCTCTGCGTCTTGCGCCCATGGTTTGTGAAATATTTAGAAGTGGTTTGAAGGCCCTAGGCCCTAACATCTAGGAGTTATTGAACTTGAAAGCATTTGCCAGCTGTACGTTTTTCTCAATAATCGGCAGAAATACCTCATTGAAAATATTCGTGTAAAATCGCAGGAAGTCATGACGCGCGAAGCATAGGGTCTGCGTCTTCCGCCCGTGGTTTGTGAAGATTTTAGAAGTGGTTTGAAGGCCTTAGGCCTTATCATCTAGGAGCTATTGAACTTGAAAGCATTTGCCAACTACGTTTTTCTTAATAATCGGTAGACATACCTCATTGGAAATTTTCGTGTAAAATCGCACGAGGTCAAGACGCGCGATGCATAGGCTCTGCGTATTGCGCCCGTGGTTTGTGAAATATTTAGAAGTGGTTTGAAGGCCCTAGGCCCTAACATCTAGGAGCAATTGAACTTGAAAGCATTTGCCAACTACGTTTTTCTAAATAATCGGCAGAAATACCTCATTGATAATATTAGTGTAAAATCGCACGAGGTCATAACGCGTGAAACATAGGCTCTGCGTCTTGCGCCCGTGGTTTCTGAACATTTTAGAAGTGGTTTGAAGGCCCTAGGCCCTATCATCTAGGAGCTATTGAACTTGAAAGCATTTGCCAGCTGTACGTTTTTCTCAATAATCGGCAGAAATACCTCATTGATAATATTAGTGTAAAATCGCACGAGGTCATAACGCGTGAAACATAGGCTCTGCGTCTTGCGCCCGTGGTTTCTGAACATTTTAGAAGTGGTTTGAAGGCCCTAGGCCCTATCATCTAGGAGCTATTGATCTTGAAAGCATTTGCCAGCTGTACGTTTTTCTCAATGATCGGCAGAAATACCTCTTTGAAAATATTCGTGTAAAATCGCACGAGGTCATGACGCGCGATGCATAGGCTCTGCGTCTTGCTCCCGTGGTTCGTGAATAATTTAGAAGTGGTTTGAAGGCCCTAGGCCCTATCATCTAGGAGCTATTGAACTTGAAAGCATTTGCCAGCTGTACGTTTTTCTCAATAATCGGCAGAAATACCTCATTGAATATATTTGTGTAAAATCGCACGAGGTCATGACACGCGAAGCATAGGCTCTGTGTCTTGCGCCCGTGGTTTGTGAATAATTTAGAAGTGGTTTGAAGGCTCTAGGCCCTATCATCTAGGAGCTATTGAACTTGAGAGCATTTGCCAGCTGTACGTTTTTCTCAATAATCGGCAGAAATACCTCATTGAAAATATTTGTTTAAAATCGCACGAGGTCATGACGCGCAAAGCATAGGGTCTGCGTCTTGCGCCCGTGGTTTGTGAACATTTTAGAAGTGGTTTGAAGGCCCTAGGCCCTATCATCTAGGAGCTATTGATCTTGAAAGCATTTCCCAGCTGTATGTTTTTCTCAATAATCCGCAGATATACCTCATTGAAAATATTCGTGTAAAATCGCACGAGGTCATGACGCGCGAAACATAGGCTTTGCGTTTTGCGCCCGTGGTTTGTGAACGATTTAGAAGTGGTTTGAAGGCCCTAGGCTGTATCATCTAGGAGCTATTGATCTTGAAAGCATTTGCCAGCTGTATGTTTTTCTCAATAATCGGCAGAATTACCTCATTCACAATATTCGTGTAAAATCGCACGAGGTCATGACGCGCGAAACATCGGCTCTGCGTCTTGCGCCCGTGGTTTGTGAACAATTTAGAAGTGATTTGAAGGCCCTAGGCCGTATCATCTAGGAGCTATTGATCTTGAAAGCATTTGCCAGCTGTATGTTTTTCTCAAAAATCTGCGGACATACCTCATTGATAATATTCGTGTAAAATCGCACGAGGTCATGACGCGCGAAACATAGGCTCTGCGTCTTGCGCCCGTGGTTTGTGAACGATTTAGAAGTGTTTTGAAGGCCCTAGGCCCTATCATCTAGGAGCAATTGATCTTGAAAGCATTTGCCAGCTGTACGTTTTTCTCAATAATCGGCAGAAATACCTCTTTGAATATATTCGTCTAAAATCGCACAAGGTCATGACCCGCGAAGCATAGGCTCTTCGGCTTGCGGCCGTGGTTTGTGAACATTTTAGAAGTGGTTTGAAGGCCCTAGGCCCTATCATCTAGGAGCTATTGATCTTGAAAGCATTTGCCAGCTGTATGTTTTTCTCAGAAATCCGCGGATATACCTCATTGAAAATATTCGTGTAAAATCGCACGAGGTCTTGACCCGCGAAGCATAGCCTCTTCGTCTTGTGGCCGTGGTTTGTAAACATTTTAGAAGTTGTTTGAAGGCCCTAGGCCCTATCATCTAGGAGCTATTGATCTTGATAGCATTTGCCAGCTGTATGTTTTTCTCAATAATCCGCAGATATACCTCATTGAAAATATTCGTGTAAAATCGCACGAGGTCATGACGCGCGAAACATAGGGTCTGCGTCTTGCGCCCGTGGTTTGTGAAGATTTTAGAAGTGGTTTGAAGGCCCTAGGCCCTATCATCTAGGAGCTATTGAACTTGAAAGCATTTGCCAACTGTACGTTTTTCTCAATAATCGGCAGACATACCTCATTGAAAATATTTGTGTAAAATCGCACGAGGTCATGACGCGCGAAGCATAGGCTCTGTGTCTTGCGCCCGTGGTTTGTGAATAATTTAGAAGTGGTTTGAAGGCCCTAGGCTGTATCATCTAGGAGCAATTGAACTTGAAAGCATTTGCCAGCTGTACGTTTTTCTCAATAATCGGCAGAAATACCTCATTTAATATATTCGTGTAAAATCGCACGAGGTCATGACGCGCAAAGCATAGGGTCTGCGTCTTGCGCCCGTGGTTTGTGAACATTTTAGAAGTGGTTTGAATGCCCCAGACCCTATCATCTAGGAGCTATTGATCTTGAAAGCATTTGCCAGCTGTATGTTTTTCTCAATAATCGGCAGATATACCTCATTGAAAATATTCATGTAAAATCGCACGAGGTCATGACGCGCGAAACATAGGCTCTGCGTCTTGCGCCCGTGGTTTGTGAACATTTTAGAAGCGTTTTGAAGGCCCTAGGCCCTATTATCTAGGAGCTATTGTTCTTGAAAGCATTTGCCAGCTGTATGTTTTTCTCAATAATCGGCAGAATTACCTCATTGAAAATATTTGTGTAAAATCGCACGAGGTCATGACGCGCGAAACATAGGCTCTGTGTCTTTGCCCGTGGTTTGTGAACAATTTAGAAGTGGTTTGAAGGCTCTAGGCCCTATCATCTAGGAGCTATTGAACTTGAAAGCATTTGCCAGCTGTACGTTTTTCTCAATAATCGGCAGAAATTCCTCATTTAATATATTCGTGTAAAATCGCACGAGGTCATGACGCGCAATGCATAGGGTCTGCGTCTTGCGCCCCTGGTTTGTGAACATTTTAGAAGTGGTTTGAATGCCCTAGACCCTATCATCTAGGAGCTATTGAACTTGAAAGCATTTGCCAGCTGTATGTTTTTCTCAATAATCGGCAGAAATACCTCTTTGAAAATATTCGTGTAAAATCGCACGAGGTCATGACCCGCGAATCATAGGCTCTTCGTCTTGCGGCCGTGGTTTATGAACATTTTAGAAGTGGTTTGAAGGCCCTAGGCCCTATCATCTTGGAGCTATTGATCTTGAAAGCATTTGCGAGCTGTATGTTTTTCTCAATGATCCGCAGATATACCTCATTGACAATATTCGTGTTAAATCGCACGAGGTCATGACGCGCGAATCATTTGCTCTGCGTCTTGCGCCCGTGGTTTGTGAACAATTTAGAAGTGATTTGAAGGCCCTAGGCCCTATCATCTAGGAGCTATTGAACTTGAAAGCATTTGCCAGCTGTACGTTTTTCTCAATAATCGGCAGAAATACCTCATTGAAAATATTTGTGTAAAATCGCACGAGGTCATGACGCGCGAAGCATAGGCTCTTCGTCTTGCGCCCGTGGTTTGTGAACAATTAAGAAGTGTTTTGAAGGCCCTAGGCCGTATCATCTAGGAGCTATTGAAATTGAAAGCATTTGGCAGCTGTACGTTTTTCTCAATAATCGGCAGAAATACCTCATTGAAAATATTCGTGTAAAATCGCACGAGGTCATGACGCGCGAAGCATAGGCTCTGCGTCTTGCGCCCGTGGTTTGTGAACAATTTAGAAGTGTTTTGAAGGCCCTAGGCCGTATCATCTAGGAGCTATTGAACTTGAAAGCATTTGGCAGCTGTACGTTTTTCTCAATAATCGGCAGAAATACCTCATTGAAAATATTCGTGTAAAATCGCACGAGGTCATGACGCGCGAAGCATAGGCTCTGCGTCTTGCGCCCGTGGTTTGTGAACAATTTAGAAGTGTTTTGAAGGCCCTAGGCCGTATCATCTAGGAGCTATTGAACTTGAAAGCATTTGCCAGCTGTATGTTTTTCTCAATAATCGGCAGAATTACCTCATTGAAAATATTCGTGTAAAATAGCACGAGGTCATGACGCGCGAAACATAGGCTCTGCGTCTTGCGCCCATGGTTTGTGAAATATTTAGAAGTGATTTGAAGGCCCTAGGCCCTATCATCTAGGAGCTATTTCACTTGAAAGCATTTGGCATCTGTACGTTTTTCTCAATAATCGGCAGAAATACCTAATTGAATATATTCGTGTAAAATCGCACGAGGTCATGACGCGCGAAGCATAGGCTCTTCGTCTTGCCGCCGTGGTTTGTGAACATTTTAAAAGTGGTTTGACGGCCCTAGGCCCTATCATCTAGGAGCAATTGAACTTGAAAGCATTTGCCAGCTGTATGTTTTTCTCAGAAATCCGCGGATATACCTCATTGAAAATATTTGTGTAATATCGCACGAGGTCATGACCCGCGAAGCATAGGCTCTTCGTCTTGCGGCCGTGGTTTGTGAACATTATAGAAGTGGTTTGAAGGGCCTAGGCCCTATCATCTAGGAGCTATTGATCTTGAAAGCATTTGCCAGCTGTATGATTTTCTCAATAATCCGCAGAAATACCTCATTGAAAATATTTGTGTAAAATCGCACGAGGTCATGACGCGCGAAGCATTGGCTCTGCGTCTTGCGCCCGTGGTTTGTGAAATATTTAGAAGTGGTTTGAAGGCCCTAGGCCCTAACATCTAGGAGCAATTGAACTTGAAAGCATTTGCCAGCTGTACGTTTTTCTCAATAATCGGCAGAAATACCTCATTGAATATATTCGTGTAAAATCGCACGAGGTCATGACGCGCGAAACATTGGCTCTGCGTCTTGTGCCCGTGGTTTGTGAACAATTTAGAAGTGATTTGAAAGCCCTAGGCCCTATCATCTAGGAGCTATTGTACTTGAAAGCATTTGGCAGCTGTACGTTTTTCCTCAATAATCGGCAGAAATACCTCATTGAAAATATTCGTGTAAAATCGCACGAGGTCATGACGCGCGAAGCATAGGCTCTTCGTCTTGCGCCCGTGGTTTGTGAACATTTTAGGAGTCGTTTGAAGGCCCTAGGCCCTATCATCTAGGAGCTATTGATCTTGAAAGCATTTGCCAGCTCTACGTTTTTCTCAATAATCGGCAGAAATACCTCTTTGAAAATATTCGTGTAAAATCGCACAAGGTCATGAGGCGCGAAGCATAGGCTCTTCGTCTTGCGGCCGTGGTTTGTGAACATTTTAGAAGTGGTTTGAAGGCCCTAGGCCCTATCATCTAGGAGCAATTGATCTTGAAAGCATTTGCCAGCTGTATGTTTTTCTCAATAATCCGCATATATACCTTATTGAAAATATTCGTGTAAAATCGCACGAGGTCATGACGCGCGAAGCATAGGCTCTTCGTCTTGCGCCCGTGGTTTGTGAACATTTTAGGAGTCGTTTGAAGGCCCTAGGCCCTATCATCTAGGAGCTATTGATCTTGAAAGCATTTGCCAGCTCTACGTTTTTCTCAATAATCGGCAGAAATACCTCTTTGAAAATATTCGTGTAAAATCGCACGAGGTCATGAGGCGCGAAGCATAGGCTCTTCGTCTTTCGGCCGTGGTTTGTGAACATTTTAGAAGTGATTTGATGGCCCTAGGCCCTATCATCTAGGAGCTATTGATCTTGAAAGCATTTGCCAGCTGTATGTTTTTCTCAATAATCGGCAGAAATACCTCATTGAAAATATTCGTGTAAAATCGCACAAGGTCATGACGCGCAAAACATAGGCTCTGCGTCTTGCGCCCGTGGTTTGTGAACAATTTAGAAGTGTTTTGAAGGCCCTAGGCCGTATCATCTAGGAGCTATTGAACTTGAAAGCATTTGTCAGCTGTACGTTTTTTTCAATAATCGGCAGAAATACCTCATTGAAAATATTCGTGTAAAATCGCGCGAGGTCATGACGCGCGAAGCATAGGCTCTTCGTCTTGCCGCCGTGGTTTGTGAACATTTTAGAAGTGGTTTGAAGGCCCTAGGCCCTATCATCTAAGAGCTATTGATCTTGAAAGCATTTGCCAGCTGTATGTTTTTCTCAAAAATCTGCGATCATACCTCATTGAAAATATTCGTGTAAAATCGCACGAGGTCATGACGCGCGAAACATTGGCTCTGCGTCTTGCGCCCATGGTTTGAGAACAATTTAGAAGTGATTTGAAGGCCCTAGGCCCTATCATCTAGGAGCTATTGATCTTGAAAGCATTTGCCAGCTGTATGTTTTTCTCAATAATCGGCAGAATTACCTCATTGAAAATATTCGTGTAAAATCGCACGAGGTCATGACGCGCGATACATAGGCTCTGCGTTTTGCGCCCGTGGTTTGAGAACAATTTAGAAGAGATTTGAAGGCCCTAGGCCCTATCATCTAGGAGCTATTGATCTTGAAAGCATTTGCCAGCTGTATGTTTTTCTCAATAATCGGCAGAATTACCTTATTGAAAATATTCGTGTAAAATCGCAGGAGGTCATGACGCGCGATGCATAGGCTCTGCGTCTTGCTCCCGTGGTTCGTGAATAATTTAGAAGTGTTTTGAAGGCCCTAGGCCCTATCATCTAGGAGCTATTGATCTTGAAAGCATTTGCCAGCTGTACGTTTTTCTCAATAATCGGCAGAAATACCTCATTGAATATATTTGTGTAAAATCGCACAAGGTCATGACACGCGAAGCATAGGCTCTGTGTCTTGCGCCCGTGGTCTGTGAATAATTTAGAAGTGGTTTGAAGGCTCTAGGCCCTATCATCTAGGAGCTATTGAACTTGAAAGCATTTGCCAGCTGTACGTTTTTCTCAATAATCGGCAGAAATACCTCATTGAAAATATTCGTTTAAAATCGCACGAGGTCATGACGTGCAAAGCATAGGGTCTGCGTCTTGCGCCCGTGGTTTGTGAACATTTTAGAAGTGGTTTGAATGCCCTAGGCCCTATCATCTAGGAGCTATTGATCTTGAAAGCATTTCCCAGCTGTATGTTTTTCTCAATAATCCGCAGATATACCTCATTGAAAATATTCGTGTAAAATCGCACGAGGTCATGACGCGCGAAACATAGGCTTTGCGTTTTGCGCCCGTGGTTTGTGAACGATTTAGAAGTGTTTTGAAGGCCCTAGGCTGTATCATCTAGGAGCTATTGAACTTGAAAGCATTTGGCAGCTGTACGTTTTTCTCAATAATCGGCAGAAATACCTCATTGATTATATTCGTGTAAAATCGCACGAGGTCATGACGCGCGAAGCATAGGCTCTTCGTCTTGTCGCCGTTGTTTGTGAACATTTTAGAAGTGGTTTGAAGGCCCTAGGTCCTATCATCTAGGAGCTATTGATCTTGAAAGAATTTGCCAGCTGTATGTTTTTCTCAAAAATCTCCGGACATACCTCATTGAAAATATTCGTGTAAAATCGCACGAGGTCATGACGCGCGAAACATAGGCTCTGCGTCTTGCGCCCGTGGTTTGTGAACGATTTAGAAGTGTTTTGAAGGCCCTAGGCCCTATCATCTAGGAGCTATTGATCTTGAAAGCATTTGCCAGCTGTACGTTTTTCTCAATAATCGGCAGAAATACCTCTTTGAATATATTCGTGTAAAATCGCACGAGGTCATGACCCGCGAAGCATAGGCTCTTCGTCTTGCGGCCGTGGTTTGTGAACATTTTAGAAGTGGTTTGAAGGCCCTAGGCCCTATCATCTAGGAGCTGTTGATCTTGAAAGCATTTGCCAGCTGTATGTTTTTCTCAATAATCGGCAGAAATTCCTCATTGAAAATATTCGTGTAAAATCGCACGAGGTCATGACGCGCGATACATAGGCTCTGCGTCTTGCGCCCGTGGTTTGTGAACAATTTAGAAGTGTTTTGAAGGCCCTAGGCCGTATCATCTAGGAGCTATTGAACTTGAAAGCATTTGCCAGCTGTACGTTTTTCTCAATAATCAGCAGAAATACCTCATTGAAAATATTCGTGTAAAATCGCACGAGGTCATGACGCGCGAAGCATAGGCTCTGCGTCTTGCGCCCGTGGTTTGTGAACAATTTAGAAGTGTTTTGAAGGCCCTAGGCCGTATCATCTAGGAGCTATTGATCTTGAAAGCATTTGCCAGCTGTATGTTTTTCTCAATAATCGGCAGAAATACCCCATTTATAATATTCGTGTAAAATCGCACGAGGTCATGACGCGCGAAACATAGGATCTGCGTCTTGCGCCCGTGGTTTGTGAACGATTTAGAAGTGTTTTGAAGGCCCTAGGCCGTATCATCTAGGAGCTATTGAACTTGAAAGCATTTGGCAGCTGTACGTTTTTCTCAATAATCGGCAGAAATCCCTCATTGAAAATATTCGTGTAATATCGCACGAGGACATGACGCGCGGTACATAGGCTCTGCGTCTTGCGCCCGTGGTTTGTGAACAATTTAGAAGTTTTTTGAAGGCCCTAGGCCGTATCATCTAGGAGCTATTGAACTTGAAAGCATTTGGCAGCTGTATGTTTTTCTCAATAATCAGCAGAAATACCTCATTGAAAATATTCGTGTAAAATCGCACGAGTTCATGACGCGCGAAGCATAGGCTCTGCGTCTTGCGCCCGTGGTTTGTGAACAATTTAGAAGTGTTTTGAAGGCCCTAGGCCGTATCATCTAGGAGCTATTGATCTTGAAAGCATTTGCCAGCTGTATGTTTTTCTCAATAATCGGCAGAAATACCCCATTTATAATATTCGTGTAAAATCGCACGAGGTCATGACGCGCGAAACATAGGCTCTTCGTCTTGCGCCCGTGGTTTGTGAACGATTTAGAAGTGTTTTGAAGGCCCTAGGCCGTATCATCTAGGAGCTATTGAACTTGAAAGCATTTGGCAGCTGTACGTTTTTCTCAATAATCGGCAGAAATACCTCATTGAAAATATTTGTGTAAAATCGCACAAGGTCATGACGCGCGACTCATTGGCTCTGCGTCTTGTGCCCCTGGTTTGAGAACAATTTAGAAGGGATTTGAAGGCCCTAGGCCCTATCATCTAGGAGCTATTGATCTTGAAAGCATTTGCCAGCTGTATTTTTTTCTCAATAATCGGCAGAAATACCTCATTGAAAATATTCGTGTAAAATCGCACGAGGTCATGACGCGCGAAACATAGGCTCTGCGTCTTGCGCCCGTGGTTTGTGAACAATTTAGAAGTGGTTTGAAGGCCCTAGGCCCTAACATCTAGGAGCAATTGAACTTGAAAGCATATGCCAGCTGTACGTTTTTCTCAATAATCGGCAGAAATACCTCGTTGATAATATTCGTGTAAAATCGCACGAGGTCATGACGCGCGAAACATAGGCTCTGCGTCTTGCGCCCGTGGTTTGTGAACAATTTAGAAGTGATTTGAAGGCCCTAGGCCGTATCATCTAGGAGCTATTGATCTTGAAAGAATTTGCCAGCTGTATGTTTTTCTCAAAAATCTCCGGACATACCTCATTGAAAATATTCGTGTAAAATCGCACGAGGTCATGACGCACGAAACATAGGCACTGCGTCTTGCGCCCGTGGTTTGTGAACGATTTAGAAGTGTTTTGAAGGCCCTAGGCCCTATCATCTAGGAGCTATTGATCTTGAAAGCATTTGCCAGCTGTACGTTTTTCTCAATAATCGGCAGAAATACCTCTTTGAATATATTCGTGTAAAATCGCACGAGGTCATGACCCGCGAAGCATAGGCTCTTCGTCTTGCGGCCGTGGTTTGTGAACATTTTAGAAGTGGTTTGAAGGCCCTAGGCCCTATCATCTAGGAGCTGTTGATCTTGAAAGCATTTGCCAGCTGTATGTTTTTCTCAATAATCGGCAGAAATTCCTCATTGAAAATATTCGTGTAAAATCGCACGAGCTCATGACGCGCGAAACATTGGCTCTGCGTCATGTGCCCGTGGTTTGTGAACAATTTAGAAGTGATTTGATGGCCCGAGGCCCTATCATCTAGGAGTTATTGATCTTGAAAGCATTTGCCAGCTGTATGTTTTTCTCAAAAATCTGCGGACATAACTCATTGAAAATATTCGTGTAAAATCGCACGAGGTCATGACGCGCGAAACATAGGCTCTGCGTCTTGCGCCCGTGGTTTGTGAACGATTTAGAAGTGTTTTGAAGGCCCTAGGCCCTATCATCTAGGAGCTATTGATCTTGAAAGCATTTGCCAGCTGTACGTTTTTCTCAATAATCGGCAGAAATACCTCTTTGAATATATTCGTGTAAAATCGCACGAGGTCATGACCCGCGAAGCATAGGCCCTTCGTCTTGCGGCCGTGGTTTGTGAACATTTTAGAAGTGGTTTGAAGGCCCTAGGCCCTATCATCTAGGAGCTATTGATCTTGAAAGCATTTGCCAGCTGTATGTTTTTCTCAATAATCCGCAGAAATACCTCATTGAAAATATTCGTGTAAAATCGCACGAGGTCATGACGCGCGATGCATAGGCTCTTCGTCTTCCGCCCGTGGTTTGTGAACAATTTAGAAGTGTTTTGAAGGCCCTAGGCCGTATCATCTAGGAGCTATTGAACTTGAAAGCATTTGGCAGCTGTACGTTTTTCTCAATAATCGGCAGAAATACCTCATTGAAAATATTCGTGTAAAATCGCACGAGGTCATGACGCGCGAAGCATAGGCTCTGCGTCTTGCGCCCGTGGTTTGTGAACAATTTAGAAGTGTTTTGAAGGCCCTAGGCCGTATCATCTAGGAGCTATTGATCTTGAAAGCATTTGCCAGCTGTATGTTTTTCTCAATAATCGGCAGAAATACCCCATTTATAATATTCGTGTAAAATCGCACGAGGTCATGACGCGCGAAACATAGGATCTGCGTCTTGCGCCCGTGGTTTGTGAACAATTTAGAAGTGGTTTGAAGGCCCTAGGCCCTAACATCTAGGAGCAATTGAACTTGAAAGCATATGCCAGCTGTACGTTTTTCTCAATAATCGGCAGAAATACCTCGTTGATAATATTCGTGTAAAATCGCACGAGGTCATGACGCGCGAAACATTGGCTCTGCGTCTTGTGCCCGTGGTTTGTGAACAATTTAGAAGTGTTTTGAAGGCCCTAGGCCGTATCATCTATAAGCTATTGAACTTGAAAGCATTTGCCAGCTGTACGTTTTTCTCAATAATCGGCAGAAATACCTCTTTGAAAATATTCGTGTAAAATCGCACTAGGTCATGACGCGCGAAGCATAGGCTCTTCGTCTTGCAGCCGTGGTTTGTGAACATTTTAGAAGTGGTTTGAAGGCCCTAGGCCCTATCATCTAGGAGCAATTCATCTTGAAAGCATTTGCCAGCTGTATGTTTTTCTCAAAAATCCGCGGATATACCTCATTGAAAATATTCGTGTAAAATCGCACGAGGTCATGACGCGCGAAACATTGGCTCTGCGTCTTTGTGCCCGTGGTTTGAGAACAATTTATAAGGGATTTGAAGGCCCTAGGCCCTATCATCTAGGAGCTATTGATCTTGAAAGCATTTGCCAGCTGTATGTTTTTCTCAATAATCCGCAGAAATACGTCATTGAAAATATTCGTGTAAAATCGCACGAGGTCATGACGCGCGAAACATAGGCTCTGCGTCTTGCGCCCGTGGTTTGTGAACAATTTAGAAGTGTTTTGAAGGCCCTAGCCCGTTTCATCTAGGTGCTATTGATCTTGAAAGCATCTGCCAGCTGTATGTTTTTCTCAATAATCGGCAGATATACCTCATTGAAAATATTCGTGTAAAATCGCACGAGGTCATGACGCGCGAAGCATAGGCTCTTCGTCTTGCCGCCGTGGTTTGTGAACATTTTAGAAGTGGTTTGAAGGCCCTAGGCCCTATCATCTAAGAGCTATTGATCTTGAAAGCATTTGCCAGCTGTACGTTTTTCTCAATAATCGGCAGAAATACCTCATTGAAAATATTCGTGTTAAATTGCACGAGGTCATGACGCGCGAAACATAGGCTCTGCGTCTTGCGCCCGTGGTTTGTGAACGATTTAGAAGTGTTTTGAATGCCCTAGGCCGTATCATCTAGGAGCTATTGATCTTGAAAGCATTTGCCAGCTGTATGTTTTTCTCAATAATCGGCAGAAATACCTCATTGAAAATATTTGTGTAAAATCGCACGAGGTCATGACGCGCGAAACATAGGCTCTGCGTCTTGCGCCCGTGGTTTGTGAACATTTTAGAAGTCTTTTGAAGGCCCTAGGCCGTATCATCTAGGAGCTATTGAACTTGAAAGCATTTGTCAGCTGTACGTTTTTTTCAAAAATCGGCAGAAATACCTCATTGATTATATTCGTGTAAAATCGCACGAGGTCATGACGAGCGAAGCATAGGCTCTTCGTCTTGCCGCCGTGGTTTGTGAACATTTTAGAAGTGCTTTGAAGGCCCTAGGCCCTATCATCTAAGAGCTATTGATCTTGAAAGCATTTGCCAGCTGTATATTTTTCTCAATAATTGGCAGAAATACCTCTTTGAAAATATTCGTGTAAAATCGCACGAGGTCATGACGCGCGAAGCATAGGTTCTTCGTCTTGCAGCCGTGGTTTGTGAACATTTTAGAAGTGGTTTGAAGACCCTAGGCCCTATCATCTAGGAGCAATTGATCTTGAAAGCATTTGCCAGCTGTATGATTTTCTAAAAAATCTGCGGACATACCTCATTGAAAATATTCATGTAAAATCGCACGAGGTCATGACGCGCGAAACATTGGCTCTTCGTCTTGTGCCAGTGGTTTGAGAACAATTTAAAAGAGATTTGAAGGCCCTAGGCCCTATCATCTAGGAGCTATTGATCTTGAAAGCATTTGCCAGCTGTATGTTTTTCTGAATAATCGGCAGAATTACCTCATTGAAAATATTCGTGTAAAATCGCACGAGGTCATGACGCGCGAAACATAGGCTCTGCGTCTTGCGCCCGTGGTTTGTGAACAATTTAGAAGTGTTTTGAAGGCCCTAGCCCGTATCATCTAGGAGCTATTGATCTTGAAAGCATTTCCCAGCTGTATGTTTTTCTCAATAATCGGCAGAAATACCTCATTGAAAATATTCGTTTAAAATCGCACGAGGTCATGACGCGCGAAACATAGGCTCTGTGTCTTGCGCCCGTGGTTTGTGAACAATTTAGAAGTGTTTTCAAGGCCCTAGGCCGTATCATCTAGGAGCTATTGAACTTGAAAGCATTTGTCAGCTGTACCTTTTTTTCAATAATCGGCAGAAATACCTCATTGAATATATTCGTTTAAAATCGCACGAGGTCATGACGCGCGAAGCATAGGCTCTTCGTCTTGCCGCCGTGGTTTGTGAACATTTTAGAAGTGGTTTGAAGGCCCTAGGCCCTATCATCTAGGAGCTATTGATCTTGAAAGCATTTGCCAGCTGTATGTTTTTCTCAATAATCGGCAGAAATACCTCATTGAAAATATTCGTGTAAAATCGCACGAGGTCATGACGCGCGAAACATAGGCTCTGCGTCTTGCGCCCGTGGATTGTGAACAATTTAGAAGTGTTTTGAAGGCCCTAGCCCGTATCATCTAGGAGCTATTGATCTTGAAAGCATTTGCCAGCTGTATGTTTTTCTCAATAATCGGCAGAAATATCTCACTGAAAATATTCGTGTAAAATCGCACGAGGTCATGACGCGCGAAACATTGGCTCTGCGTCATGTGCCCGTGGTTTGTGAACAATTTAGAAGTGATTTGATGGCCCTAGGCCCTATCATCTAGGAGCTATTGATCTTGAAAGCATTTGCCAGCTGTATGTTTTTCTCAATAATCGGCAGAAATACCTCATTGAAAATATTCGTGTAAAATCGCACGAGGTCATGACGCGCGAAACATAGGCTCTGCGTCTTGCGCCCGTGGTTTGTGAACATTTTAGAAGTCTTTTGAAGGCCCTAGGCCGTATCATCTAGGAGCTATTGAACTTGAAAGCATTTGTCAGCTGTACGTTTTTTTCAATAATCGGCAGACATACCTCATTGATTATATTCGTGTAAAATCGCACGAGGTCATGACGAGCGAAGCATAGGCTCTTCGTCTTGCCGCCGTGGTTTGTGAACATTTTCGAAGTGCTTTGAAGGCCCTAGGCCCTATCATCTAAGAGCTATTGATCTTGAAAGCATTTGCCAGCTGTATATATTTCTCAATAATCGGCAGAAATACCTCTTTGAAAATATTCGTGTAAAATCGCACGAGGTCATGACGCGCGAAGCATAGGCTCTTCGTCTTGCAGCCGTGGTTTGTGAACATTTTAGAAGTGGTTTGAAGGCCCTAGGCCCTATCATCTAGGAGCAATTGATCTTGAAAGCATTTGCCAGCTGTATGTTTTTCTAAAAAATCTGCGGACATACCTCATTGACAATATTCATGTAAAATCGCACGAGGTCATGACGCGCGAAACATTGGCTCTTCGTCTTGTGCCCGTGGTTTGAGAACAATTTAAAAGAGATTTGAAGGCCCTAGGCCCTATCATCTAGGAGCTATTGATCTTGAAAGCATTTGCCAGCTGTACGTTTTTCTCAATATTCGGCAGAAATACCTCTTTGAAAATATTCGTGTATAATCGCACGAGGTCATGACGCACGAAGCATAGGCTCTTCGTCTTGCGGCCGTGGTTTGTGAACATTTTTGAAGTGGTTTGAAGGCCCTAGGCCCTATCATCTAGGAGCAATTGATCTTGAAAGCATTTGCCAGCTGTATGTTTTTCTCAGAAATCCGCGGATATACCTCAATGAAAATATTTGTGTAAAATCGCACGAGGTCATGACGCACGAAACATTGGCTCTGCGTCATGCGCCCGTGGTTTGTGAACAATTTAGAAGTGATTTGATGGCCCTAGGCCCTATCATCTAGGAGCTATTGATCTTGAAAGCATTTGCCAGCTGTATGTTTTTCTCAATAATCGGCAGAAATACCTCATTGAAAATATTCGTGTAAAATCGCACGAGGTCATGACGCGCGAAGCATAGGCTCTTCGTCTTGCCGCCGTGGTTTGTGAACATTTTGGAAGTGGTTTGAAGGCCCTAGGTCCTATCATCTAGGAGCTATTGATCTTGAAAGCATTTGGCAGCTGTACGTTTTTCTCAATAATCGGCAGAAATACCTCATTGAAAATATTCGTGTAAAATCACACGAGGTCATGACGCGCGAAGCATAGGCTCTTCCTCTTGCGGCCGTGGTTTGTGAACATTTTAGAAGTGGTTTGAAGGCCCTAGGCCCTATCATCTAGGAGCTATTGATCTTTAAAGCATTTGCCAGCTGTACGTTTTTCTCAATAATCGGCAGAAATACCTCTTTGAAAATATTCGTGTAAAATCGCACGAGGTCATGACGCGTGAATCATAGGCTCTTCGTCTTGCGGCCGTGGTTTATGAACATTTTAGAAGTGGTTTGAAGGCCCTAGGCCCTATCATCTAGGAGCTATTGAACTTGAAAGCATTTGCCAGCTGTATGTTTTTCTCAATAATCGGCAGAATTCCCTCATTGAAAATATTTGTGTAAAATCGCACGAGGTCATGACGCGCGAAACATAGGCTCTGCGTCTTGCGGCCGTGGTTTGTGAACATTTTAGACGTGTTTTGAAGGCCCTAGGCCGTATCATCTAGGAGCTATTGATCTTGAAAGCATTTCCCAGCTGTATGTTTTTCTCAATAATCGGCAGAAATACCTCATTGAAAATATTCCTGTAAAATCGCACGAGGTCATGACGCGCGAAACATAGGCTCTGCATCTTGCGCCCGTGGTTTGTGAACAATTTAGAAGTTTTTTGAAGGCCCTAGGCGTATCATCTAGGAGCTATTGATCTTGAAAGCATTTGCCAGCTGTATGTTTTTCTCAATAATCGGCAGAAATACCTCATTGAAAATATTCGTGTAAAATCGCACGAGGTCATGACGCGCGAAACATAGGCTCTGCGTCTTGCGCCCGTGGTTTGTGAACGATTTAGAAGTGTTTTGAAGCCCCTAGGCCGTATCATCTAGGAGCTATTGAACTTGAAAGCATTTGGCAGCTGAACGTTTTTCTCAATAATCGGCAGAAATACCTCATTCAAAATATTCGTGTAAAATTGCACGAGGTCAAGACGCGCGAAGCATAGGCTCTTCGTATTGCGCCCGTGGTTTGTGAACAATTTAGAAGTGGTCTGAAGGCCCTAGGCCCTATCATCTAGGAGCTATTGAACTTGAAAGCATTTGCCAGCTGTACGTTTTTCTCAATAATCGGCAGAAATTCCGCATTCAAAATTTTCGTGTAAAATCGCACGAGGTCATGACGCGCGAAGCATAGGCTCTGTGTCTTGCGGCCGTGGTTTGTGAACATTTTAGAAGTGGTTTGAAGGCCCTAAGCCCTATCATCTAGGCGTTATTGAACTTGAAAGCATTTGCCAGCTGTATGTTCTCAATAATCGGCAGAAATACCTCATTGAAAATATTAGTGTAAAATCGCACGAGATCATGACGCGCGAAACATAGGCTCTGCGCCTTGCGCCCGTGGTTTGTGAACAATTTAGAAGTGTTTTGAAGGCCCTAGCCCATATCATCTAGGAGCTATTGATCTTGAAAGCATTTGCCAGCTGTATGTTTTTCTCAATAATCCGCAGAAATACCTCATTGAAAATATTCGTGTAAAATCGCACGAGGTCATGACGCGTGAATCATAGGCTTTTCGTCTTGCGGCCGTGGTTTGTGAACAATTTAGAAGTCATTTGATGGCCCTAGGCCCTATCATCTAGGAGCTATTGATCTTGAAAGCATTTGCCAGCTGTACGTTTTTCTCAATATTCGGCAGAAATACCTCTTTGAAAATATTCGTGTATAATCGCACGAGGTCATGACGCACGAAGCATAGGCTCTTCGTCTTGCGGCCGTGGTTTGTGAACATTTTAGAAGTGGTTTGAAGGCCCTAGGCCGTATCATCTAGGAGCAATTGATCTTGAAAGCATTTGCCAGCTGTATGTTTTTCTCAGAAATCCGCGGATATACCTCATTGAAAATATTTGTGTAAAATCGCACGAGGTCATGACGCACGAAACATTGGCTCTGCGTCATGCGCCCGTGGTTTGTGAACAATTTAGAAGTGATTTGATGGCCCTAGGCCCTATCATCTAGGAGCTATTGATCTTGAAAGCATTTGCCAGCTGTATGTTTTTCTCAATAATCGGCAGAAATACCTCATTGAAAATATTCGTGTAAAATCGCACGAGGTCATGATGCGCGAAGCATAGGCTCTTCGTCTTGCCGCCGTGGTTTGTGAACATTTTAGAAGTGGTTTGAAGGCCCTAGGCCCTATCATCTAGGAGCTATTGATCTTTAAAGCATTTGCCAGCTGTACGTTTTTCTCAATAATCGGCAGAAATACCTCTTTGAAAATATTCGTGTAAAATCGCACGAGGTCATGACGCGTGAATCATAGGCTCTTCGTCTTGCGACCGTGGTTTATGAACATTTTAGAAGTGGTTTGAAGGCCCTAGGCCCTATCATCTAGGAGCTATTGAACTTGAAAGCATTTGCCAGCTGTATGTTTTTCTCAATAATCGGCAGAATTCCCTCATTGAAAATATTTGTGTAAAATCGCACGAGGTCATGACGCGCGAAACATAGGCTCTGCGTCTTGCGCCCGTGGTTTGTGAACAATTTAGACGTGTTTTGAAGGCCCTAGGCCGTATCATCTAGGAGCTATTGATCTTGAAAGCATTTCCCAGCTGTATGTTTTTCTCAATAATCGGCAGAAATACCTCATTGAAAATATTCCTGTAAAATCGCACGAGGTCATGACGCGCGAAACATAGGCTCTGCATCTTGCGCCCGTGGTTTGTGAACAATTTAGAAGTGTTTTGAAGGCCCTAGGCGTATCATCTAGGAGCTATTGATCTTGAAAGCATTTGCCAGCTGTATGTTTTTCTCAATAATCGGCAGAAATACCTCATTGAAAATATTCGTGTAAAATCGCACGAGGTCATGACGCGTGAATCATAGGCTCTTCGTCTTGCGACCGTGGTTTATGAACATTTTAGAAGTGGTTTGAAGGCCCTAGGCCCTATCATCTAGGAGCTATTGAACTTGATAGCATTTGCCAGCTGTATGTTTTTCTCAATAATCGGCAGAATTCCCTCATTGAAAATATTTGTGTAAAATCGCACGAGGTCATGAAGCGCGAAACATAGGCTCTGCGCCTTGCGCCCATGGTTTGTGAACAATTTAGACGTGTTTTGAAGGCCCTAGGCCGTATCATCTAGGAGCTATTGATCTTGAAAGCATTTCCCAGCTGTATGTTTTTCTCAATAATCGGCAGAAATACCTCATTGAAAATATTCGTGTAAAATCGCACGAGGTCATGACGCGCGAAACATAGGCTTTTCGTGTTGCGCCCGTGGTTTGTGAACAATTTAGAAGTGTTTTGAAGGCCCTAGGCGTATCATCTAGGAGCTATTGAACTTGAAAGCATTTGGCAGCTGTACGTTTTTCTCAATAATCGGCAGAAATACCTCATTTATAATATTCGTGTAAAATCGCACGAGGTCATGACGCGCGAAACATAGGCTCTGCGTCTTGCGCCCGTGGTTTGTGAACAATTTAGAAGTGGTTTGAAGGCCCTGGGCCCTATCATCTAGGAGCTATTGATCTTTAAAGCATTTGCCAGCTGTATGTTTTTCTCTATAATCGGCAGAAATACCTCATTGAAAATATTCGTGTAAAATCACACGAGGTCATGACGCGCGAAACATAGGCTCTCCGTCTTGCGCCCGTGGTTTGTGAACGATTTAGAAGTGTTTTGAAGGCCCTAGGCCGTATCATCTAGGAGCTATTGAACTTGAAAGAATTTGGCAGCTGTACATTTTTCTCAATAATCGGCAGATATACCTCATTGAAAATATTCGTGTAAAATCGCACGAGGTCATGACGCGCGAAACATAGGCTCTGCGTCTTGCGCCCGTGGTTTGTGAACAATTTAGAAGTGTTTTGAAGGCCCTAGGCTGTATCATCTAGGAGCTATTGAACTTGAAAGCATTTGGCAGCTGTACGTTTTTCTCAATAATCGGCAGAAATACCTCATTGAATATATTCGTGTAAAATCGCACGAGGTCATGACGCGCGAAGCATAGGCTCTTCGTCTTGCCGCCGTGGTTTGTGAACATTTTAGAAGTGGTTTGAAGGCCCTAGGTCCTATCATCTAGGAGCTATTGATCTTGAAAGCATTTGCCAGCTGTACGTTTTTCTCAATAATAGGCAGAAATTCCTCTTTGAAAATATTCGTGTAAAATCACACGAGGTCATGACGCGTGAATCATAGGCTCTTCGTCTTGCGGCCGTGGTTTATGAACATTTTAGAAGTGGTTTGAAGGCCCTAGGCCCTATCATGACGCGCGAAGCATAGTCTCTGTGTCTTGCGGCCGTGGTTTGTGAACATTTTAGAAGTGGTTTGAAGGCCCTAAGCCCTATCATCTAGGCGTTATTGAACTTGAAAGCATTTGCCAGCTGTATGTTCTCAATAATCGGCAGAAATACCTCATTGAAAATTTTAGTGTAAAATCGCACGAGGTCATGACGCGCGAAACATAGGCTCTGCGCCTTGCGCCCGTGGTTTGTGAACATTTTAGAAGTGGTTTGAAGGCCCTAGGCCCTATCATCTAGGAGCTATTGATCTTGAAAGCATTTGCCAACTGTATGTTTTTCTCAATAATCGGCAGAATTACCTCATTGAAAATATTTGTGTAAAATCGCACGAGGTCATGACGCGCGAAGCATAGGCTCTGTGTCTTGCGCCCGTGGTTTGTGAACAATTTAGAAGTGGTTTGAAGGCCCTGGGCCCTATCATCTAGGAGCTATTGATCTTTAAAGCATTTGCCAGCTGTATGTTTTTCTCAATAATCGGCAGAAATACCTCATTGAAAATATTCGTGTAAAATCACACGAGGTCATGACGCGCGAAACATAGGCTCTCCGTCTTGCGCCCGTGGTTTGTGAATGATTTAGAAGTGTTTTGAAGGCCCTAGGCCGTATCATCTAGGAGCTATTGAACTTGAAAGCATTTGGCAGCTGTACGTTTTTCTCAATAATCGGCAGATATACCTCATTGAAAATATTCGTGTAAAATCGCACGAGGTCATGACGCGCGAAACATAGGCTCTGCGTCTTGCGCCCGTGGTTTGTGAACAATTTAGAAGTGTTTTGAAGGCCCTAGGCTGTATCATCTAGGAGCTATTGAACTTGAAAGCATTTGGCAGCTGTACGTTTTTCTCAATAATCGGCAGAAATACCTCATTGAAAATATTCGTGTAAAATCGCACGAGGTCATGACGCGCGAAGCATAGGCTCTGCGTCTTGCGCCCGTGGTTTGTGAAATATTTAGAAGTGGTTTGAAGGCCCTAGGCCCTAATATCTAGGAGCAATTGAACTTGAAAGCATTTGCCAGCTGTACGTTTTTCTCAATAATCGGCAGAAATACCTCATTGATAATATTCGTGTAAAATCGCACGAGGTCATGACGCGCGAACCATTGGCTCTGCGTCTTGTGCCCGTGGTTTGTGAAATATTTAGAAGTGGTTTGAAGGCCCTAGGCCCTAATATCCAGGAGCAATTGAACTTGAAAGCATTTGCCAGCTGTACGTTTTTCTCAATAATCGGCAGAAATACCTCATTTATAATATTCGTGTAAAATCGCACAAGGTCATGACGCGCGAACCATTGGCTCTGCGTCTTGTGCCCGTGGTTTGTGAACAATTTAGAAGTGTTTTGAAGCCCCTAGGCCGTATCATCTAGGAGCTATTGAACTTGAAAGCATTTGCCAGCTGTACGTTTTTCTCAATAATTGGCAGAAATTCCGCATTCAAAATATTCGTGTAAAATCGCACGAGGTCATGACGCGCGAAACATAGGCTCTGCGTCTTGCGCCCCTGGTTTGTGAACAATTTAGAAGTGTTTTGAAGGCACTAGGCCGTATCATCTAGGAGCTATTGAACTTGAATGCATTTGGCAGCTGAACGTTTTTCTCAATAATCGGCAGAAATACCTCATTCAATATATTCGTGTAAAATTGCACGAGGTCATGACGCGCGAAGCATAGGCTCTTCGTCTTGCCGCCGTGGTTTGTGAACATTTTAGAAGTGGTTTGAAGGCCCTAGGTCCTATCATCTAGGAGCTATTGATCTTGAAAGCATTTGCCAGCTGTACGTTTTTCTCAATAATCGGCAGAAATTCCTCTTTGAAAATATTCGTGTAAAATCACACGAGGTCATGACGCGTGAATCATAGGCTCTTCGTCTTGCGGCCGTGGTTTATGAACATTTTAGAAGTGGTTTGAAGGCCCTAGGCCCTATCATCTAGGAGCTATTGATCTTGAAAGCATTTGCCAGCTGTATGTTTTTCTCAATAATCGGCAGAAATACCTCATTGAAAATATTCGTGTAAAATCGCACGAGGTCATGACGCGCGAAACATAGGCTCTGCGTCTTGCGCCCGTGGTTTGTGAACAATTTAGAAGTGTTTTGAAGGCCCTAGGCCGTATCATCTAGGAGCTATTGAACTTGAAAGCATTTGTCAGCTGTACGTTTTTTTCAATAATCGGCAGAAATGCCTCATTGAAAATATTCGTGTAAAATCGCACGAGGTCATGACGCGCGAAGCATAGGCTCTTCGTCTTGCCGCCGTGGTTTGTGAACATTTTAGAAGTGGTTTGAAGGCCCTAGGCCCTAATATCTAGGAGCAATTGAACTTGAAAGCATTTGCCAGCTGTACGTTTTTCTCAATAATCGGCAGAAATACCTCATTGATAATATTCGTGTAAAATCGCACAAGGTCATGACGCGCGAACCATTGGCTCTGCGTCTTGTGCCCGTGGTTTGTGAAATATTTAGAAGTGGTTTGAAGGCCCTAGGCCCTAATATCCAGGAGCAATTGAACTTGAAAGCATTTGCCAGCTGTACGTTTTTCTCAATAATCGGCAGAAATACCTCATTTATAATATTCGTGTAAAATCGCACAAGGTCATGACGCGCGAACCATTGGCTCTGCGTCTTGTGCCCGTGGTTTGTGAACAATTTAGAAGTGATTTGAAGGCCCTAGGCCCTATCATCTAGGAGCTATTGATCTTGAAAGCATTTGCCAGCTGTATGTTTTTCTCAATAATCGGCAGAAAATACCTCATTGAAAATATTCGTGTAAAATCGCACGAGGTCATGACGCGCGAAACATAGGCTCTGCGTCTTGCGCCCCTGGTTTGTGAACAATTTAGATGTGTTTTGAAGCCCCTAGGCCGTATCATCTAGGAGCTATTGAACTTGAAAGCATTTGCCAGCTGTACGTTTTTCTCAATAATCGGCAGAAATTCCGCATTCAAAATATTCGTGTAAAATCGCACGAGGTCATGACGCGCGAAACATAGGCTCTGCGTCTTGCGCCCCTGGTTTGTGAACAATTTAGAAGTGTTTTGAAGGCACTAGGCCGTATCATCTAGGAGCTATTGAACTTGAATGCATTTGGCAGCTGAACGTTTTTCTCAATAATCGGCAGAAATACCTCATTCAATATATTCGTGTAAAATTGCACGAGGTCAAGACGCGCGAAGCATAGTCTCTGTGTCTTGCGGCCGTGGTTTGTGAACATTTTAGAAGTGGTTTGAAGGCCCTAAGCCCTATCATCTAGGCGTTATTGAACTTGAAAGCATTTGCCAGCTGTATGTTCTCAATAATCGGCAGAAATACCTCATTGAAAATTTTAGTGTAAAATCGCACGAGGTCATGAAGCGCGAAACATAGGCTCTGCGCCTTGCGCCCATGGTTTGTGAACAATTTAGAAGTGTTTTGAAGGCCCTAGCCCGTATCATCTAGGAGCTATTGATCTTGAAAGCATTTGCCAGCTGTATGTTTTTCTCAATAATCGGCAGAAATACCTCATTGAAAATATTCGTGTAAAATCGCACGAGGTCATGACGCGTGAATCATAGGCTTTTCGTGTTGCGGCCGTGGTATATGAACATTTTAGAAGTGGTTTGAAGGCCCTAGGCCCTATCATCTAGGAGCTATTGATCTTGAAAGCATTTGCCAACTGTATGTTTTTCTCAATAATCGGCAGAATTACCTCATTGAAAATATTTGTGTAAAATCGCACGAGGTCATGACGCGCGAAGCATAGGCTCTGTGTCTTGCGCCCGTGGTTTGTGAACAATTTAGAAGTGGTTTGAAGGCCCTGGGCCCTATCATCTAGGAGCTATTGATCTTTAAAGCATTTGCCAGCTGTATGTTTTTCTCAATAATCGGCAGAAATACCTCATTGAAAATATTCGTGTAAAATCACACGAGGTCATGACGCGCGAAACATAGGCTCTCCGTCTTGCGCCCGTGGTTTGTGAACGATTTAGAAGTGTTTTGAAGGCCCTAGGCCGTATCATCTAGGAGCTATTGAACTTGAAAGAATTTGGCAGCTGTACATTTTTCTCAATAATCGGCAGATATACCTCATTGAAAATATTCGTGTAAAATCGCACGAGGTCATGACGCGCGAAACATAGGCTCTGCGTCTTGCGCCCGTGGTTTGTGAACAATTTAGAAGTGTTTTGAAGGCCCTAGGCTGTATCATCTAGGAGCTATTGAACTTGAAAGCATTTGGCAGCTGTACGTTTTTCTCAATAATCGGCAGAAATACCTCATTGAATATATTCGTGTAAAATTGCACGAGGTCATGACGCGCGAAGCATAGGCTCTTCGTCTTGCCGCCGTGGTTTGTGAACATTTTAGAAGTGGTTTGAAGGCCCTAGGTCCTATCATCTAGGAGCTATTGATCTTGAAAGCATTTGCCAGCTGTACGTTTTTCTCAATAATAGGCAGAAATTCCTCTTTGAAAATATTCGTGTAAAATCACACGAGGTCATGACGCGTGAATCATAGGCTCTTCGTCTTGCGGCCGTGGTTTATGAACATTTTAGAAGTGGTTTGAAGGCCCTAGGCCCTATCATCTAGGAGCTATTGATCTTGAAAGCATTTGCCAGCTGTATGTTTTTCTCAATAATCGGCAGAAATACCTCATTGAAAATATTCGTGTAAAATCGCACGAGGTCATGACGCGCGAAACATAGGCTCTGCGTCTTGCGCCCGTGGTTTGTGAACAATTTAGAAGTGTTTTGAAGGCCCTAGGCCGTATCATCTAGGAGCTATTGAACTTGAAAGCATTTGTCAGCTGTACGTTTTTTTCAATAATCGGCAGAAATGCCTCATTGAAAATATTCGTGTAAAATTGCACGAGGTCATGACGCGCGAAGCATAGGCTCTTCGTCTTGCCGCCGTGGTTTGTGAACATTTTAGAAGTGGTTTGAAGGCCCTAGGCCCTATCATCTAAGAGCTATTGATCTTGAAAGCATTTGCCAGCTGTATGTTTTTCTCAAAAATCTGCGATCATACCTCATTGAAAATATTCGTGTAAAATCGCACGAGGTCATGACGCGCGAAACATTGGCTCTGCGTCTTGCGCCCGTGGTTTGAGAACAATTTAGAAGAGATTTGAAGGCCCTAGGCCCTATCATCTAGGAGCTATTGAACTTGAAAGCATTTGCCAGCTGTATGTTTTTCTCAATAATCGGCAGAAATACCTCATTGAAAATATTCGTGTAAAATCGCACGAGGTCATGACGCGCGAAACATAGGCTCTGCGTCTTGCGCCCGTGGTTTGTGAACGATTTAGAAGTGTTTTGAAGCCCCTAGGCCGTATCATCTAGGAGCTATTGAACTTGAAAGCATTTGGCAGCTGAACGTTTTTCTCAATAATCGGCAGAAATACCTCATTCAAAATATTCGTGTAAAATTGCACGAGGTCAAGACGCGCGATGCATAGGCTCTTCGTATTGCGCCCGTGGTTTTTGAACAATTTAGAAGTGGTCTGAAGGCCCTAGGCCCTATCATCTAGGAGCTATTGAACTTGAAAGCATTTGCCAGCTGTACGTTTTTCTCAATAATCGGCAGAAATTCCGCATTCAAAATATTCGTGTAAAATCGCACGAGGTCATGACGCGCGAAGCATAGCCTCTGTGTCTTGCGGCCGTGGTTTGTGAACATTTTAGAAGTGGTTTGAAGGCCCTTAGCCCTATCATCTTGGTGTTATTGATCTTGAAAGCATTTGCCAGCTGTATGTTCTCAATAATCGGCAGAAATACCTCATTGAAAATATTAGTGTAAAATCGCACGAGGTCATGACGCGCGAAACATAGGCTCTGCACCTTGCGCCCGTGGTTTGTGAACAATTTAGAAGTGTTTTGAAGGCCCTAGCCCGTATCATCTAGGAGCTATTGATCTTGAAAGCATTTGCCAGCTGTATGTTTTTCTCAATAATCGGCAGAAATACCTCATTGAAAATATTCGTGTAAAATCGCACGAGGTCATGACGCGTGAATCATAGGCTTTTCGTCTTGCGGCCGTGGTTTATGAACATTTTAGAAGTGGTTTGAAGGCCCTAGGCCCTATCATCTAGGAGCTATTGATCTTGAAAGCATTTGCCAGCTGTATGTTTTTCTCAATAATCGGCAGAATTACCTCATTGAAAATATTTGTGTAAAATCGCACGAGGTCATGACGCGCGAAGCATTGGCTCTGTGTCTTACGCCCGTGGTTTGTGAACAATTTAGAAGTGGTTTGAAGGCCCTGGGCCCTATCATCTAGGAGCTATTGATCTTTAAAGCATTTGCCAGCTGTATGTTTTTCTCAATAATCGGCAGAAATACCTCATTGAAAATATTCGTGTAAAATCACACGAGGTCATGATGCGCGAAACATAGGCTCTGCGTCTTGCGCCCCTGGTTTGTGAACAATTTAGAAGTGTTTTGAAGGCCCTAGGCTGTATCATCTAGGAGCTATTGAACTTGAAAGCATTTGGCAGCTGTACGTTTTTCTCAATAATCGGCAGAAATACCTCATTGAATATATTCGTGTAAAATCGCACGAGGTCATGACGCGCGAAGCATAGGCTCTTCGTCTTGCCGCCGTGGTTTGTGAACAATTTAGAAGTGTTTTGAAGGCCCTAGGTCCTATCATCTAGGAGCTATTGATCTTGAAAGCATTTGCCAGCTGTACTTTTTTCTCAATAATCGGCAGAAATTCCTCTTTGAAAATATTCGTGTAAAATCACACGAGGTCATGACGCGTGAATCATAGGCTCTTCGTCTTGCGGCCGTGGTTTATGAACATTTTAGAAGTGGTTTGAAGGCCTTAGGCCCTATCATCTAGGAGCTATTGATCTTGAAAGCATTTGCCAGCTGTATGTTTTTCTCAATAATCGGCAGAATTACCTCATTGAAAATATTCGTGTAAAATCGCACGAGGTCATGACGCGCGAAACATAGGCTCTGCGTCTTGCGCCCGTGGTTTGTGAACAATTTAGAAGTAATTTGAAGGCCCTAGGCCGTATCATCTAGGAGCTATTGATCTTGAAAGCATTTGCCAGCTGTATGTTTTTCTCAAAAATCTGCGGCCATACCTCATTGAAAATATTCGTGTAAAATCGCACGAGGTCATGACGCGCGAAACATAGGCTCTGCGTCTTGCGCCCGTGGTTTGTGAACGATTTAGAAGTGTTTTGAAGGCCCTAGGCCCTATCATCTAGGAGCTATTGAACTTGAAAGCATTTGCCAGCTGTATGTTTTTCTCAATAATCGGCAGAAATACCTCTTTGATGATATTCGTGTAAAATCGCACGAGGTCATGACGCGCGAATCATAGGCTTTTCGTCTTGCGGCCGTGGTTTGTGAACATTTTAGAAGTGGTTTGAAGGCCCTAGGTCCAATCATCTAGGAGCTATTGATCTTGACAGCATTTGCCAGCTGTACGTTTTTCTCAATAATCGGCAGAAATACCTCTTTGAATATATTCGTGTAAAATCGCACGAGGTCATGACCCGCGAAGCATAGGCTCTTCGTCTTGCGGCCGTGGTTTGTGAACATTTTAGATGTGGTTTGAAGGCCCTAGGCCCTATCATCTAGGAGCTATTGATCTTGAAAGCATTTGCCAGCTGTATGTTTTTCTCAATTATCCGCAGATATATCTCATTGCAAATATTTGTGTAAAATCGCACGAGGTCATGACGCGCGAAATATTTGCTCTGCGTCTTGCGCCCGTGGTTTTTGAACAATTTAGAAGTGTTTTGAAGGCCCTAGGCCGTATCATCTAGGAGCTATTGATCTTGAAAGCATTTGCCAGCTGTATGTTTTTCTCAATAATCGGCAGAAATACCCCATTGAAAATATTCGTGTAAAATCGCACGAGGTCATGAGGCGCGAAACATAGGATCTGCGTCTTGCGCCCGTGGTTTGTGAACGATTTAGAAGTGTTTTGAAGGCCCTAGTCCGTATCATCTAGGAGCTATTGATCTTGAAAGCATTTGCCAGCTGTATGTTTTTCTCTATAATCGGCAGAAATACCCGATTGAAAATATTCGTGTAAAATCGCACGAGGTCATGAGGCGCGAAACATAGGATCTGCGTCTTGCGCCCATGGTTTGTGAACGATTTAGAAGTGTTTTGAAGGCCCTAGGCCGTATCATCTAGGAGCTATTGAACTTGACAGCATTTGGCAGCTGTACGTTTTTCTCAATAATCGGCAGAAATACCTCATTGAAAATATTCGTGTAAAATCGCACGAGGTCATGACGCGCGAAGCATAGGCTCTTCCTCTTGCGGCCGTGGTTTGTGAACATTTTAGAAGTGGTTTGAAGGCCCTAGGCCCTATCATCTAGGAGCTATTGATCTTGAAAGCATTTGCCAGCTGTACGTTTTTCTCAATAATCGGCAGAAATACCTCTTTGAAAATATTCGTGTAAAATCGCACGAGGTCATGACGCGCGAAACATTGGCTCTGCGTCTTGTGCTCCTGGTTTGTGAACAATTTAGAAGTGATTTGAAGGCCCTAGGCCCTATCATCTCGGTGCTATTGATCTTGAAAGCATTTGCCAGCTGTATGTTTTTCTCAATAATCGGCAGAAATACCTCATTGAAAATATTCGTGTAAAATCGCACGAGGTCATGACGCGCGAAACATAGGCTCTGCGTCTTGCGCCCGTGGTTTGTGAACATTTTAGAAGTGGTTTGAAGGCCCTAGGCCCTATCATCTAGGAGCTATTGATCTTGAAAGCATTTGCCAGCTGTACGTTTTTCTCAATAATCGGCAGAAATACCTCTTTGAAAATATTCGTGTAAAATCGCACGAGGTCATGACGCGCGAAACATTGGCTCTGCGTCTTGTGCCCCTGGTTTGTGAACAATTTAGAAGTGATTTGAAGGCCCTAGGCCCTATCATCTAGGAGCTATTGATCTTGAAAGCATTTGCCAGCTGTGTATTTTTCTCAATAATCGGCAGAAATACCTCATTGAAAATATTCGTGTAAAATCGCACGAGGTCATGACGCGCGAAGCATAGGCTCTGCGTCTTGCGCCCGTGGTTTGTGAAATATTTAGAAGTGGTTTGAAGGCCCTAGGCCCTAATATCTAGGAGCAATTGAACTTGAAAGCATTTGCCAGCTGTACGTTTTTCTCAATAATCGGCAGAAATACCTCATTGATAATATTCGTGTAAAATCGCACGAGGTCATGACGCGCGAACCATTGGCTCTGCGTCTTGTGCCCGTGGTTTGTGAAATATTTAGAAGTGGTTTGAAGGCCCTAGGCCCTAATATCCAGGAGCAATTGAACTTGAAAGCATTTGCCAGCTGTACGTTTTTCTCAATAATCGGCAGAAATACCTCATTTATAATATTCGTGTAAAATCGCACAAGGTCATGACGCGTAAACCATTGGCTCTGCGTCTTGTGCCCGTGGTTTGTGAACAATTTAGAAGTGATTTGAAGGCCCTAGGCCCTATCATCTAGGAGCTATTGATCTTGAAAGCATTTGCCAGCTGTATGTTTTTCTCAATAATTAGCAGAAATACCTCATTGAATATATTTGTGTAAAATCGCACGAGGTCATGACGTGCGAAACATTGGCTCTGCGTCTTGTGCCCGTGGTTTGTGAACAATTTAGAAGTGATTTGACGGCCCTACGCCCTATCATCTAGGAGCTATTGATCTTGAAAGCATTTGCCGGCTGTATGTTTTTCTCAAAAATCCACGTATATACCTCATTGAAAATATTCGTGTAAAATCGCACGAGGTCATGACGCACGAAACATAGGCTCTGCGTCTTGCGCCCCTGGTTTGTGAACAATTTAGAAGTGTTTTGAAGGCCCTAGGCCGTATCATCTAGGAGCTATTGAACTTGAAAGCATTTGGCAGCTGTACGTTTTTCTCAATAATCGGCAGAAATACCTCATTGAAAATATTCGTGTAAAATCGCACGAGGTCATGACACGCGAAGCATAGGCTCTGCGTCTTGCGCCGGTGGTTTGTGAACAATTTAGAAGTGTTTTGAAGGCCCTAGGCCGTATCATCTAGGAGCTATTTAACGTGAAAGCATTTGCCAGCTGTACGTTTTTCTCAATAATCGGCAGAAATTCCTCATTGATAATATTCGTGTAAAATCGCACGAGGTCATGACGCGTGAACCATTGGCTCTGCATCTTGTGCCCGTGGTTTGTGAACAATTTAGAAGTGATTTGAAGGCCCTAGGCCCTATCATCTAGGAGCTATTGATCTTGAAAGCATTTGCCAGCTGTATGTTTTTCTCAATAATCGGCAGAAATACCTCATTGAAAATATTAGTGTAAAATCGCACGAGGTCATGACGCGCGAAACATAGGCTCTGCGTCTTGCGCCCCTGGTTTGTGAACAATTTAGAAGTGTTTTGAAGGCACTAGGCCGTATCATCTAGGAGCTATTGAACTTGAATGCATTTGGCAGCTGTACGTTTTTCTCAATAATCGGCAGAAATACCTCATTGAAAATATTCGTGTAAAATCGCACGAGGTCAAGACGCGCGAAGCATAGGCTCTTCGTATTGCGCCCGTGGTTTGTGAACGATTTAGAAGTGTTTTGAAGCCCCTAGGCCGTATCATCTAGGAGCTATTGAACTTGAAAGCATTTGCCAGCTGTACGTTTTTCTCAATAATCGGCAGAAATTCCGCATTCAAAATATTCGTGTAAAATCGCACGAGGTCATGACGCGCGAAACATAGGCTCTGCGTCTTGCGCCCCTGGTTTGTGAACAATTTAGAAGTGTTTTGAAGGCACTAGGCCGTATCATCTAGGAGCTATTGAACTTGAATGCATTTGGCAGCTGAACGTTTTTCTCAATAATCGGCAGAAATACCTCATTCAAAATATTCGTGTAAAATTGCACGAGGTCAAGACGCGCGAAGCATAGGCTCTTCGTATTGCGCCCGTGGTTTGTGATCAATTTAGAAGTGGTCTGAAGGCCCTAGGCCCTTTCATCTAGGAGCTATTGAACTTGAAAGCATTTGCCAGCTGTACGTTTTTCTCAATAATCGGCAGAAATTCCGCATTCAAAATATTCGTGTAAAATCGCACGAGGTCATGACGCGCGAAGCATAGGCTCTGTGTCTTGCGGCCGTGGTTTGTGAACATTTTAGAAGTGGTTTGAAGGCCCTAAGCCCTATCATCTAGGCGTTATTGAACTTGAAAGCATTTGCCAGCTGTATGTTCTCAATAATCGGCAGAAATACCTCATTGAAAATTTTAGTGTAAAATCGCACGAGGTCATGACGCGCGAAATATAGGCTCTGCGCCTTGCGCCCGTGGTTTGTGAACAATTTAGAAGTGTTTTGAAGGCCCTAGCCTGTATCATCTAGGAGCTATTGATCTTGAAAGTATTTGCCAGCTGTATGTTTTTCTCAATAATCGGCAGAAATACCTCATTGAAAATATTCGTGTAAAATCGCACGAGGTCATGACGCGTGAATCATAGGCTTTTCGTCTTGCGGCCGTAGTTTATGAACATTTTAGAAGTGGTTTGAAGGCCCTAGGCCCTATCATCTAGGAGCAATTGATCTTGAATGCATTTGCCAGCTGTATGTTTTTCTCAAAACTCCGCGGATATACCTTATTGAAAATATTCGTGTAAAATCGCACGAGGTCATGACGCGCGAAACATTGGCTCTGCGTCTTGTGCCCGTGGTTTGTGAACAATTTAGAAGTGTTTTGAAGGCCCTAGGCCCTATCATCTAGGAGTTATTGATCTTGAAAGCATTTGCCAGCTGTATGTTTTTCTCAATAATCGGCAGAAATACCTCATTGAAAATATTCGTGTATAATCGCACGAGGTCACGACGCGCGAAATATAGGCTCTGCGTCTTGCGCCCGTGGTTTGTGAACAATTTAGAAGTGTTTTGAAGGCCCTAGGCCGTATCATCTAGGAACTATTGAACTTGAAAGCATTTGGCAGCTGTACGTTTTTCCTCAATAATCGGCAGAAATACCTCATTGAAAATATTCGTGTAAAATCGCACGAGGACATGACGCGCGATGCATAGGCTCTGCGTCTTGCGCCCGTGGTTTGTGAACGATTTAGAAGTGTTTTGAAAGCCCTAGGCCGTATCATTTAGGAGCTATTGAACTTGAAAGCATTTGCCAGCTGTACGTTTTTCTCAATAATCAGCAGAAATACCTCATTGAAAATATTCGTGTAAAATCGCACGAGGTCATGACGCGCGACTCATTGGCTCTGCCTCTTGTGCCCGTGGTTTGAGAACAATTTAGAAGGGATTTGAAGGCCCTAGGCCCTATCATCTAGGAGCTATTGATCTTGAAAGCATTTGCCAGCTGTATGTTTTTCTCAATAATCGGCAGAAATACCTCATTGAAAATATTCGTTTAAAATCGCACGAGGTCATGACGTGCGAAACATAGGCTCTGCGTCTTGCGCCCGTGGTTTGTGAACAATTTAGAAGTGTTTTGAAGGCCCTAGGCCGTATCATCTAGGAGCTATTGAACTTGAAAGCATTTGTCAGCTGTACGTTTTTTTCAATAATCGGCAGAAATACCTCATTGAATATATTCGTGTAAAATCGCACGAGGTCATGACGCGCGAAGCATAGGCTCTTCGTCTTGCAGCCGTGGTTTGTGAACATTTTAGAAGTGTTTTGAAGGCCCTAGGCTGTATCATCTAGGAGCTATTGAACTTGAAAGCATTTGGCAGCTGTACGTTTTTTTCAATAATCGGCAGAAATACCTCATTGAAAATATTCGTGTAAAATCGCACGAGGTCATGACGCGCGAAACATAGGCTCTGCGTCTTGCGCCCGTGGTTTGTGAACAATTTGGAAGGGATTTGAAGGCCCTAGGCCCTATCATCTAGGAGCTATTGATCTTGAAAGCATTTGCCAGCTGTATGTTTTTCTCAATAATCGGCAGAAATACCTCATTGAAAATATTCGTGTAAAATCGCACAAGGTCATGACGCGCGAAACACAGGCTCTGCGTCTTGCGCCCGTGGTTTGCGAACAATTTAGAAGTGTTTTGAAGGCCCTAGCCCGTATCATCTAGGAGCTATTGATCTTGAATGCATTTGCCAGCTGTATGTTTTTCTCAATAATCGGCAGAAATACCTCATTGAAAATATTCGTTTAAAATCGCACGAGGTCATGACGTGCGAAACATAGGCTCTGCGTCTTGCGCCCGTGGTTTGTGAACAATTTAGAAGGGATTTGAAGGCCCTAGGCCCTATCATCTAGGAGCTATTGATCTTGAAAGCATTTGCCAGCTGTATGTTTTTCTCAGAAATCCGCGGATATACCTCATTGAAAATATTCGTGTAAAATCGCACGAGGTCATGACGCGCGAAACATAGGCTTTTCGTCTTGCGGCCGTGGTTTGTGAACATTATAGAAGTGGTTTGAAGGCCCTAGGCCCTATCATCTAGGAGCTATTGATCTTGAAAGCATTTGCCACCTGTATGTTTTTCTCAATAATCCGCAGAAATCCCTCATTGAAAATATTCTTGTAAAATCGCACGAGGTCATGACGCGCGAAGCATAGGCTCTTTGTCTTGCCGCCGTGGTTTGTGAACATTTTAGATGTGGTTTGAAGGCCCTAGGCCCTATCATCTAAGAGCTATTGATCTTGAATGCATTTGCCAGCTGTATGTTTTTCTCAAAAATCTGCGATCATACCTCATTGAAAATATTCGTGTAAAATCGCACGAGGTCATGACGCGCGAAACATTGGCTCTGCGTCTTGTGCCCGTGGTTTGAGAACAATTTAGAAGAGATTTGAGGGCCCTAGGCCCTATCATCTAGGAGTTATTGATCTTGAAAGCATTTGCCAGCTGTATGTTTTTCTCAATAATCGGCAGAAATACCTCATTGAAAATATTCGTGTAAAATCGCACGAGGTCACGACGCACGAAACATAGGCATTTCGTCTTGCGCCCGTGGTTTGTGAACATTTTAGAAGTGTTTTGAAGGCCCTAGGCCGTATCATCTAGGAGCTATTGAACTTGAAAGCATTTGGCAGCTGTACGTTTTTCTCAATAATCGGCAGAAATACCTCATTGAAAATATTCGTGTAAAATCGCACGAGGTCATGACGCGCGACTCATTGGCTCTGCGTCTTGTGCCCGTCGTTTGAGAACAATTTAGAAGGGATTTGAAGGCCCTAGGCCCTATCATCGAGGAGCTATTGATCTTGAAAGCATTTGCCAGCTGTATGTTTTTCTCAATAATCGGCAGAAATACCCCATTTATAATATTCGTGTAAAATCGCACGAGGTCATGACGCGCGAAACATAGGATCTGCGTCTTGCGCCCGTGGTTTGTGAACGATTTAGAAGTGTTTTGAAGGCCCTAGGCCGTATCATCTAGGAGCTATTGAACTTGACAGCATTTGGCAGCTGTACGTTTTTCTCAATAATCGGCAGAAATACCTCATTGAAAATATTCGTGTAAAATCGCACGAGGTCATGACGCGCGAAGCATAAGCTCTGCGTCTTGCGCCCGTGGTTTGTGAACAATTTAGAAGTGATTTGAAGGCCCTAGGCCCTATCATCTAGGAGTTATTGATCTTGAAAGCATTTGCCAGCTGTATGTTTTTCTCAATAATCGGCAGAAATACCTCATTGAAAATATTCGTGTAAAATCGCACGAGGTCACGACGCGCGAAACATAGGCTCTGCGTCTTGCGCCCGTGGTTTGTGAACAATTTAGAAGTGTTTTGAAGGCCCTAGGCCCTATCATCTAGGAGCTATTGAACTTGAAAGCATTTGGCAGCTGTACGTTTTTCCTCAATAATCGGCAGAAATACCTCATTGAAAATATTCGTGTAAAATCGCACGAGGACATGACGCGCGATGCATAGGCTCTGCGTCTTGCGCCCGTGGTTTGTGAACGATTTAGAAGTGTTTTGAAGGCCCTAGGCCGTATCATTTAGGAGCTATTGAACTTGAAAGCATTTGCCAGCTGTACGTTTTTCTCAATAATCAGCAGAAATACCTCATTGAAAATATTCGTGTAAAATCGCACGAGGTCATGACGCGCGACTCATTGGCTCTGCCTCTTGTGCCCGTGGTTTGAGAACAATTTAGAAGGGATTTGAAGGCCCTAGGCCCTATCATCTAGGAGCTATTGATCTTGAAAGCATTTGCCAGCTGTATGTTTTTCTCAATAATCGGCAGAAATACCTCATTGAAAATATTCGTTTAAAATCGCACGAGGTCATGACGTGCGAAACATAGGCTCTGCGTCTTGCGCCCGTGGTTTGTGAACAATTTAGAAGTGTTTTGAAGGCCCTAGGCCGTATCATCTAGGAGCTATTGAACTTGAAAGCATTTGTCAGCTGTACGTTTTTTTCAATAATCGGCAGAAATACCTCATTGAATATATTCGTGTAAAATCGCACGAGGTCATGACGCGCGAAGCATAGGCTCTTCGTCTTGCAGCCGTGGTTTGTGAACATTTTAGAAGTGTTTTGAAGGCCCTAGGCTGTATCATCTAGGAGCTATTGAACTTGAAAGCATTTGGCAGCTGTACGTTTTTTTCAATAATCGGCAGAAATACCTCATTGAAAATATTCGTGTAAAATCGCACGAGGTCATGACGCGCGAAACATAGGCTCTGCGTCTTGCGCCCGTGGTTTGTGAACAATTTAGAAGGGATTTGAAGGCCCTAGGCCCTATCATCTAGGAGCTATTGATCTTGAAAGCATTTGCCAGCTGTATGTTTTTCTCAATAATCGGCAGAAATACCTCATTGAAAATATTCGTGTAAAATCGCACAAGGTCATGACGCGCGAAACATAGGCTCTGCGTCTTGCGCCCGTGGTTTGCGAACAATTTACAAGTGTTTTGAAGGCCCTAGCCCGTATCATCTAGGAGCTATTGATCTTGAATGCATTTGCCAGCTGTATGTTTTTCTCAATAATCGGCAGAAATACCTCATTGAAAATATTCGTTTAAAATCGCACGAGGTCATGACGTGCGAAACATAGGCTCTGCGTCTTGCGCCCGTGGTTTGTGAACAATTTAGAAGGGATTTGAAGGCCCTAGGCCCTATCATCTAGGAGCTATTGATCTTGAAAGCATTTGCCAGCTGTATGTTTTTCTCAGAAATCCGCGGATATACCTCATTGAAAATATTCGTGTAAAATCGCACGAGGTCATGACGCACGAAGCATAGGCTCTTCGTCTTGCGGCCGTGGTTTGTGAACATTATAGAAGTGGTTTGAAGGCCCTAGGCCCTATCATCTAGGAGCTATTGATCTTGAAAGCATTTGCCACCTGTATGTTTTTCTCAATAATCCGCAGAAATCCCTCATTGAAAATATTCGTGTAAAATCGCACGAGGTCATGACGCGCGAAGCATAGGCTCTTTGTCTTGCCGCCGTGGTTTGTGAACATTTTATATGTGGTTTGAAGGCCCTAGGCCCTATCATCTAAGAGCTATTGATCTTGAATGCATTTGCCAGCTGTATGTTTTTCTCAAAAATCTGCGATCATACCTCATTGAAAATATTCGTGTAAAATCGCACGAGGTCATGACGCGCGAAACATTTGCTCTGCGTCTTGTGCCCGTGGTTTGTGAACAATTTAGAAGTGATTTGAAGGCCCTAGGCCCTATCATCTAGGAGTTATTGATCTTGAAAGCATTTGCCAGCTGTATGTTTTTCTCAATAATCGGCAGAAATACCTCATTGAAAATATTCGTGTAAAATCGCACGAGGTCACGACGCACGAAACATAGGCTCTGCGTCTTGCGCCCGTGGTTTGTGAACAATTTAGAAGTGTTTTGAAGGCCCTAGGCCGTATCATCTAGGAGCTATTGAACTTGAAAGCATTTGGCAGCTGTACGTTTTTCCTCAATAATCGGCAGAAATACCTCATTGAAAATATTCGTGTAAAATCGCACGAGGACATGACGCGCGATGCATAGGCTCTGCGTCTTGCGCCCGTGGTCTGTGAACATTTTAGAAGTGTTTTGAAGGCCCTAGGCCCTATCATCGAGGAGCTATTGATCTTGAAAGCATTTGCCAGCTGTATGTTTTTCTCAATAATCGGCAGAAATACCCCATTTATAATATTCGTGTAAAATCGCACGAGGTCATGACGCGCGAAACATAGGATCTGCGTCTTGCGCCCGTGGTATGTGAACGATTTAGAAGTGTTTTGAAGGCCCTAGGCCGTATCATCTAGGAGCTATTGAACTTGACAGCATTTGGCAGCTGTACGTTTTTCTCAATAATCGGCAGAAATACCTCATTGAAAATATTCGTGTAAAATCGCACGAGGTCATGACGCGCGACTCATTGGCTCTGCGTCTTGTGCCCGTGGTTTGAGAACAATTTAGAAGGGATTTGAAGGCCCTAGGCCCTATCATCTAGGAGCTTTTGATCTTGAAAGCATTTGCCAGCTGTATGTTTTTCTCAATAATCCGCAGAAATCCCTCATTGAAAATATTTGTGTAAAATCGCACGAGGTCATGACTCGCGAAACATAGGCTTTGCGTCTTGCGCCTGTGGTTTGTGAACGATTTAGAAGTATTTTGAAGGCCCTAGGCTGTATCATCTAGGAGCTATTGAACTTGAAAGCATTTGCCAGCTGTATGTTTTTCTCAATAATCGGCAGAAATACCTCATTGAATATATTCGTGTAAAATCGCACGAGGTCATGACGCGCGAAGCATAGGCTCTTCGTCTTGCCGCCGTGGTTTGTGAACATTTTAGAAGTGGTTTGACGGCCCTAGGCCCTATCATCTAGGAGCAATTGAACTTGAAAGCATTTGCCAGCTGTATGTTTTTCTCAGAAATCCACGGATATTCCTCATTGAAAATATTCGTGTAAAATCGCACGAGGTCATGACGCGCGAAGCATAGGCTCTTCGTCTTGCGGCCGTGGTTTGTGAACATTATAGAAGTGGTTTGAAGGCCCTAGGCCCTATCATCTAGGAGCTATTGATCTTGAATGCATTTGCCAGCTGTATGTTTTTCTCAATATTCCGCAGAAATACCTCATTGAATATATTCGTGTAAAATCGCACGAGGTCATGACGCGCGAAGCATAGGCTCTGCGTCTTGCGTCCGTGGTTTGTGAAATATTTAGAAGTGGTTTGAAGGCCCTAGGCCCTATCATCTTGGAGCTATTGATCTTGAAAGCATTTGCCAGCTGTACGTTTTTCTCAATAATCGGCAGAAATACCTCATTGTAAATATTCGTGTAAAATCGCACGAGGTCATGACGCGCGAAACATAGGCTCTGCGTCTTGCGCCCGTGGTTTATGAACAATTTAGAAGTGTTTTAACGGCCCTAGGCCGTATCATCTAGGAGCTATTGAACTTGAAAGCATTTGGCAGCTGTACGTTTTTCTTAATAATCGGCAGAAATACCTCATTGAAAATATTCGTGTACAATCGCACGAGGTCATGACGCGCGAAGCATAGGCTCTTCGTCTTGCGGCCGTCGTTTGTGAACATTTTAGAAGTGGTTTGAAGGCCTTAGGCCCTATCATCTAGGAGCTATTGATCTTGAAAGCATTTGCCAGCTGTATGTTTTTCTCAATAATCGGCAGAAATCCCTCATTGAAAATATTCGTGTAAAATCGCACGAGGTCATGACGCGCGAAACATAGGCTCTGCGTCTTGCGCCCGTGGTTTGTGAACGATTTAGAAGTATTTTGAAGGCCCTAGGCTGTATCATCTAGGAGCTATTGATCTTGAAAGCATTTGCCAGCTGTATGTTTTTCTCAATAATCGGCAGAAATACCTCATTGAAAATATTCGTTTAAAATTGCACGAGGTCATGACGCGCGAAACATTGGCTCTTCATCTTGTGCCCGTAGTTTGAGAACAATTTAGAAGAGATTTGAAGGCCCTAGGCCGTATCATCTAGGAGCAATTGATCTTGAAAGCATTTGCCAGCTGTATGTTTTTCTCAATAATCCGCAGAAATACCTCATTGAAAATATTCGTGTAAAATTGCACGAGGTCATGACGCGCGAAACATAGGCTCTGCGTCTTGCGCCCGTGGTTTGAGAACAATTTAGAAGGGATTTGAAGGCCCTAGGCCCTATCATCTAGGAGCTATTGATCTTGAAAGCTTTTGCCAGCTGTATGTTTTTCTCAATAATCGGCAGAAATTCCTCATTGAAAATATTCGTGTAAAATCGCACAAGGTCATGACGCGCGAAACATTGGCTCTGCGTCTTGTGCCCGTGGTTTGTGAACAATTTAGAAGTGATTTGAAGGCCCTAGGCCCTATCATCTAGGAGCTATTGATCTTGAAAGCATTTGCCAGCTGTATGTTTTTCTCAAAAATCCACGGATATACCTCAGTGAAAATATTCGTGTAAAATCGCACGAGGTCATGCCGCGTAAAACATAGGCTCTGCGTCTTGCGCCCCTGGTTTGTGAACAATTTAGAAGTGTTTTGAAGGCCATAGGCCGTATCATCTAGGAGCTATTTAACTTGAAAGCATTTGTCATCTGTACGTTTTTCTCAGAAATCGGCAGATATACCTCATTGATAATATTCGTGTAAAATCCCACAAGGTCATGACGCGCGAAACATTGGCTCTGCGTCTTGTGCCTGTGGTTTGTGAACAATTTAGAAGTCATTTGATGGCCCTAGGCCCTATCATCTAGGAGCTATTGATCTTGAAAGCATTTGCCAGCTGTACGTTTTTCTCAATAATCGGCAGAAATACCTCATTGAAAATATTCGTGTAAAATCGCACGAGGTCATGTCGCGCGAAGCATAGGCTCTTTGTCTTGCGGCCGTGGTTTGTGAACATTTTAGAAGTGGTTTGAAGGCCCTAGGCCCTATCATCTAGGAGCTATTGATCTTGAAAGCATTTGCCAGCTGTATGTTTTTCTCAAAAATCCACGTATATACCTCATTGAAAATATTCGTGTAAAATCGCACGAGCTCATGACGCCCGAAACATAGGCTCTGCGTCTTGGCCCCTGGTTTGTGAACAATTTAGAAGTGTTTTGAAGGCCCTAGGCCGTATCATCTTGGAGCTATTTGACTTGAAAGCATTTGGCATCTGTACGTTTTTCTCAATAATCTGCAGAAATACCTCATTGAAAATATTCGTGTAAAATCGCACGAGGTCATGACGCGCGAAGCATAGGCTCTTTGTCTTGCGGCCGTGGTTTGTGAACATTTTAGAAGTGGTTTGAATGCCCAAGGCCCTATCATCTAGGAGCTATTGAACTTGAAAGCATTTGGCAGCTGTACGTTATTCTCAATAATCGGCAGAAATACCTCTTTGAAAATATTCGTGTAAAATCGCACGAGGTCATGACGCGTGAATCATAGGCTATTCGTCTTGCGGCCGTGGTTTATGAACATTTTAGAAGTGGTTTGAAGGCCCTAGGCCCTATCATCTAGGAGCTATTGATCTTGAAAGCATTTGCCAGCTGTATGTTTTTCTCAATAATCGGCAGAATTACCTCATTGAAAATATTTGTGTAAAATCGCACGAGGTCATGACGCGCGAAACATAGGCTCTGCGTCTTGCGCCCGTGGTTTGTGAACAATTTAGAAGTGTTTTGAAGGCCCTAGGCCGTATCATCTAGGAGCTATTCATCTTGAAAGCATTTGCCAGCTGTATGTTTTTCTCAATATTCGGCAGAAATACCTAATTGAAAATATTCGTGTAAAATCGCACGAGGTCATGACGCGCGACTCATTGGCTCTGCGTCTTTTGCCCGTGGTTTGTGAACAATTTAGAAGTGTTTTGAAGGCCCTAGGCCGTATCATCTAGGAGCTATTGATCTTGAAAGCATTTGCCAGCTGTATGTTTTTCTCAAAAATCCACGTATATACCTCATTGAAAATATTCGTGTATAATCGCACGAGGTCATGACGCGCGAAACATAGGCTCTGCGCCTTGCGCCCCTGGTTTGTGAACAATTTAGAAGTGTTTTGAAGGCCCTAGGCCGTATCATCTAGGAGCTATTGAACTTGAAAGCATTTGGCAGCTGTACGTTTTTCTCAATAATCGGCAGAAATACCTCATTGAAAATATTCGTGTAAAATCGCACGAGGTCATGTCGCGCGAAACACAGGCTCTGCGTCTTGCGCCCCTGGTTTGTGAACAATTTAGAAGTGTTTTGAAGGCCCTAGGCCGTATCATCTAGGAGCTATTGATCTTGAAAGCATTTGGCAGCTGTACGTTTTTCTCAATAATTGGCAGAAATACCTCATTGAAAATATTCGTGTAAAATCGCACGAGGTCATGACGCGCGAAACATAGGCTCTGCGTCTTGCGCCCGTGGGTTGTGAACAATTTAGAAGTGTTTTGAAGGCCCTAGGCCGTATCATCTAGGAGCTATTGAACTTGAAAGCATTTGTCAGCTGTACGTTTTTTTCAATAATCGGCAGAAATGCCTCATTGAAAATATTCGTGTAAAATCGCACGAGGTCATGACGCGCGAAATATAGGCTCTGCATCTTGCGCCCGTGGTTTGTGAAATATTTAGAATTGTTTTGAAGGCCCTAGGCCGTATCATGTAGGAGCTATTGAACTTGAAAGCATTTGTCAGCTGTACGTTTTTTTCAATAATCGGCAGAAATACCTCATTGAAAATATTCGTGTTAAATCGCACGAGGTCATGACGCGCGAAGCATAGGCTCTTCGTCTTGCCGCCGTGGTTTGTGAACATTTTAGAAGTGGTTTGAAGGCCCTCGGCCCTATCATCTAGGAGCAATTGATCTTGAAAGCATTTGCCAGCTGTATGTTTTTCTCAAAAATCGGCAGAAATACCTCATTGATAATATTCGTGTAAAATCGCACGAGGTCATGACGCGCGAATCAAAGGCTCTGCGTCTTGCCCCCGTGGTTTGTGAAATATTTAGAAGTGGTTTGAAGGCCCTAGGCCCTAACATCTAGGAGCAATTGAACTTGAAAGCATTTGCCAGCAGTACGTTTTTCTCAATAATCGGCAGAAATTCCTCATTGAAAATATTCGTGTAAAATCGCACGAGGTCATGTCGCGCGAAACATTGGCTCTGCGTCTTGTGCCCGTGGTTTGTGAACAATTTAGAAGTGATTTGAAGGCCCTAGGCCCTATCATCTTGGAGCTATTGAACTTGAAAGCATTTGCCAGCTGTATGTTTTTCTCAATAATCGGCAGAAATACCTCATTGAAAATATTCGTGTAAAATCGCACGAGGTCATGACGCGCGAAGCATAGGCTTTGCGTCTTGCGCCCGTGGTTTGTGAAATATTTAGAAGTGGTTTGAAGGCCCTAGGCCCTATCATCTAGGAGCTATTGATCTTGAAAGCATTTGCCAGCTGTATGTTTTTCTCAATAATCGGCAGAAATACCTCTTTGAAAATATTCGTGTAAAATCGCACGAGGTCATGACGCGCGAAACATAGGCTCTGCGTCTTGCGCCCGTGGTTTGTGAACAATTTAGAAGTGTTTTGAAGGCCCTAGGCCGTATCATCTAGGAGCTATTCATCTTGAAAGCATTTGCCAGCTGTATGTTTTTCTCAATAATCGGCAGAAATACCTAATTGAAAATATTCGTGTAAAATCGCACGAGGTCATGACGCGCGACTCATTGGCTCTGCGTCTTTTGCCCGTGGTTTGTGAACAATTTAGAAGTGTTTTGAAGGCCCTAGGCCGTATCATCTAGGAGCTATTGATCTTGAAAGCATTTGCCAGCTGTATGTTTTTCTCAAAAATCCACGTATATACCTCATTGAAAATATTCGTGTATAATCGCACGAGGTCATGACGCGCGAAACATAGGCTCTGCGCCTTGCGCCCCTGGTTTGTGAACAATTTAGAAGTGTTTTGAAGGCCCTAGGCCGTATCATCTAGGAGCTATTGAACTTGAAAGCATTTGGCAGCTGTACGTTTTTCTCAATAATCGGCAGAAATACCTCATTGAAAATATTCGTGTAAAATCGCACGAGGTCATGTCGCGCGAAACACAGGCTCTGCGTCTTGCGCCCCTGGTTTGTGAACAATTTAGAAGTGTTTTGAAGGCCCTAGGCCGTATCATCTAGGAGCTATTGATCTTGAAAGCATTTGGCAGCTGTACGTTTTTCTCAATAATTGGCAGAAATACCTCATTGAAAATATTCGTGTAAAATCGCACGAGGTCATGACGCGCGAAACATAGGCTCTGCGTCTTGCGCCCGTGGGTTGTGAACAATTTAGAAGTGTTTTGAAGGCCCTAGGCCGTATCATCTAGGAGCTATTGAACTTGAAAGCATTTGTCAGCTGTACGTTTTTTTCAATAATCGGCAGAAATGCCTCATTGAAAATATTCGTGTAAAATCGCACGAGGTCATGACGCGCGAAATATAGGCTCTGCATCTTGCGCCCGTGGTTTGTGAAATATTTAGAATTGTTTTGAAGGCCCTAGGCCGTATCATGTAGGAGCTATTGAACTTGAAAGCATTTGTCAGCTGTACGTTTTTTTCAATAATCGGCAGAAATACCTCATTGAAAATATTCGTGTTAAATCGCACGAGGTCATGACGCGCGAAGCATAGGCTCTTCGTCTTGCCGCCGTGGTTTGTGAACATTTTAGAAGTGGTTTGAAGGCCCTCGGCCCTATCATCTAGGAGCAATTGATCTTGAAAGCATTTGCCAGCTGTATGTTTTTCTCAAAAATCGGCAGAAATACCTCATTGATAATATTCGTGTAAAATCGCACGAGGTCATGACGCGCGAATCAAAGGCTCTGCGTCTTGCCCCCGTGGTTTGTGAAATATTTAGAAGTGGTTTGAAGGCCCTAGGCCCTAACATCTAGGAGCAATTGAACTTGAAAGCATTTGCCAGCAGTACGTTTTTCTCAATAATCGGCAGAAATTCCTCATTGAAAATATTCGTGTAAAATCGCACGAGGTCATGTCGCGCGAAACATTGGCTCTGCGTCTTGTGCCCGTGGTTTGTGAACAATTTAGAAGTGATTTGAAGGCCCTAGGCCCTATCATCTTGGAGCTATTGAACTTGAAAGCATTTGCCAGCTGTATGTTTTTCTCAATAATCGGCAGAAATACCTCATTGAAAATATTCGTGTAAAATCGCACGAGGTCATGACGCGCGAAGCATAGGCTTTGCGTCTTGCGCCCGTGGTTTGTGAAATATTTAGAAGTGGTTTGAAGGCCCTAGGCCCTATCATCTAGGAGCTATTGATCTTGAAAGCATTTGCCAGCTGTATGTTTTTCTCAATAATCGGCAGAAATACCTCTTTGAAAATATTCGTGTAAAATCGCACGAGGTCATGACGCGCGAAACATAGGCTCTGCGTCTTGCGCCCGTGGTTTGTGAACGATTTAGAAGTGGTTTGAAGGCCCTAGGCCCTATCATCTAGGAGCTATTGATCTTGAAAGCATTTGCCAGCTGTATGTTTTTCTCAATAATCCGCAGAAATACCTCATTGAAAATATTCGTGTAAAATCGCACAAGGTCATGACGCGCGAAGCATAGGCTCTGCGTCTTGCGCCCGTGGTTTGTGAAATATTTAGAAGTGGTTTGAAGGCCCTAGGCCCTAATATCTAGGAGCAATTGAACTTGAAAGCATTTGCCAGCTGTATGTTTTTCTCAATAATCGGCAGAAATACCTCATTGAAAATATTCGTGTAAAATCGCACGAGGTCATGACGCGCGAAGCATAGGCTTTGCGTCTTGCGCCCGTGGTTTGTGAAATATTTAGAAGTGGTTTGAAGGCCCTAGGCCCTATCATCTAGGAGCTATTGATCTTGAAAGCATTTGCCAGCTGTATGTTTTTCTCAATAATTGGCAGAAATACCTCTTTGAAAATATTCGTGTAAAATCGCACGAGGTCATGACGCGCGAAACATAGGCTCTGCGTCTTGCGCCCGTGGTTTGTGAAATATTTAGAAGTGGTTTGAAGGCCCTAGGCCCTAACATCTAGGAGCTATTGAACTTGAAAGCATTTGCCAGCAGTACGTTTTTCTCAATAATCGGCAGAAATACCTCATTGAAAATATTCGTATAAAATCGCACGAGGTCATGACGCGCGAAACATTGGCTCTGCGTCTTGTGCCAGTGGTTTGTGAACAATTTAGAAGTGATTTGAAGGCCCTAGGCCCTATCATCTAGGAGCTATTGATCTTGAAAGCATTTGTCAGCTGTATGTTTTTCTCAATAATCGGCAGAAATACCTCAATGAAAATATTCGTGTAAAATCGCACGAGGTCATGACGCGCGAAACGTTGGCTCTGCGTCTTGTGCCCGTGGTTTGTGAACAATTTAGAAGTGATTTGAAGGCCCTAGGCCCTATCATCTAGGAGCTATTGAACTTGAAAGCATTTGGCATCTGTACGTTTTTCTCAATAATCGGCAGAAATACCTCATTGAAAATATTCGTGTAATATCGCACGAGGTCATGACGCGCGAAGCATAGGCTCTTCGTCTTGCGGCCGTGGTTTGTGAACATTTTAGAAGTGGTTTGAAGGCCCTAGGCCCTATCATCTATGAGCTATTGATCTTGAAAGCATTTGCCAGCTGTACGTTTTTCTCAATAATCGGCAGAAATACCTCTTTGATAATATTCGTGTAAAGTCGCACGAGGTCATGACGCGCGAAGCATAGGCTCTTAGTCTTGCGGCCATGGTTTGTGAACATTTTAGAAGAGGTTTGAAGGCCCTAGGCCCTATGATCTAGGAGCAATTGATCTTGAATGCATTTGCCAGCTGTATGTTTTTCCCAAAACTCCGCGGATATACCTCATTGAAAATATTTGTGTAAAACCGCACGAGGTCATGACGCGCGAAGCATAGGCTCTTCGTCTTGCCGCCGTGGTTTGTGAACATTTTAGAAGTGGTTTGAAGGCCCTATGCCCTATCATCTAGGAGCAATTGATCTTGAAAGCATTTGCCAGCTGTATGTTTTTCTCAAAAATCTGCGGACATACCTCATTGAAAATATTCGTGTAAAATCGCACGAGGTCATGACGCGCGAAACATAGGCACTGCGTCTTGCGCCCGTGGTTTGTGAACAATTTAGAAGTGTTTTGAAGGCCCTAGGCCGTATCATCTAGGAGCTATTGATCTAGAAAGCATTTGCCAGCTGTATGTTTCTCTGAATAATCGGCAGAAATACCACATTGAAAATATTCGTGTAAAATTGCACGAGGTCATGACGCGCGAAACATAGGCTCTGCGTCTTGCGCCCGTGGTTTGTGAACGATTTAGAAGTGGTTTGAAGGCCCTAGGCCCTATCATCTAGGAACAATTGATCTTGAAAGCATTTGCCAGCTGTATGTTTTTCTCAAAAATCTGCGGACATACCTCATTGATAATATTCGTGTAAAATCGCACGAGGTCATGACGCGCGAAACATTGGCTCTGCGTCTTGTGCCCGTGGTTTGAGAACAATTTAGAAGAGATTTGAAGGCCCTAGGCCCTATCATTTAGGAGCTATTGATCTTGAAAGCATTTGCCAGCTGTATGTTTTTCTCAATAATCGGCAGAAATACCTCATTGAAAATATTCGTGTAAAATTGCACGAGGTCATGACGCGCGAAACATAGGCTCTGCGTCTTGCGCCCGTGGTTTGTGAACAATTTAGAAGTGTTTTGAAGGCCCTAGGCCGTATCATCTAGGAGCTATTGATCTAGAAAGCATTTGGCAGCTGTACGTTTTTTTCAATAATCGGCAGAAATACCTCATTGAAAATATTCGTGTAAAATCGCACGAGGTCATGACGCGCGAAACATAGGCTCTGCGTCTTGCGCCCGTGGTTTTTGAAAAATTTAGAACGGATTTGAAGGCCCTAGGCCCTATCATCTAGGAGCTATTGATCTTGAAAGCATTTGCCAGCTGTATGTTTTTCTCAATAATCGGCAGAAATACCTCATTGAAAATATTCGTGTAAAATCGCACAAGGTCATGACGCGCGAAACATAGGCTCTGCGTCTTGCGCCCGTGGTTTGTGAACAATTTAGAAGTGTTTTGAAGGCCCTAGGCCCTATCATCTAGGAGCTATTGAACTTGAAAGCATTTGGCAGCTGTACGTTTTTCTCAATAATCGGCAGATATACCTCATTGAAAATATTCGTGTAAAATCGCACGAGGTCATGACGCGCGACTCATTGGCTCTGCGTCTTGTGCCCGTGGTTTGAGAACAATTTAGAAGTGGTTTGAAGGCCCTAGGCCCTATCATCTAGGAGCTATTGATCATGAAAGCATTTGCCAGCTGTATGTTTTTCTCAATAATCGGCAGAAATACCTCATTGAAAATATTCGTGTAAAATCGCACGAGGTCATGACGCGCGAAACATAGGCTCTGCGTCTTGCGCCCGTGGTTTGTGAAATATTTAGAAGTGGTTTGAAGGCCCTAGGCCCTAACATCTAGGAGCAATTGAACTTGAAAGCATTTGCCAGCTGTACGTCTTTCTCAATAATCGGCAGAAATACCTCTTTGATAATATTCGTGTAAAATCGCACGAGGTCATGACGCGCGAAACATTGGCTCTGCGTCTTGTGCCCGTGGTTTGTGAACAATTTAGAAGTGATTTGAAAGCCCTCGGCCCTATCATCTAGGAGCTATTGATCTTGAAAGCATTTGCCAGCTGTATGTTTTTCTCAAAAATCCACGTATATACCTCATTGAAAATATTCGTGTAAAATCGCACGAGGTCATGACGCCCGAAACATAGGCTCTGCGTCTTGCGCCCGTGGTTTGTGAATGATTTAGAAGTGTTTTGAAGGCCCTAGGCTGTATCATCTAGGAGCTATTGAACTTGAGAGCATTTGGCAGCTGTACGTTTTTCTCAATAATCGGCAGAAATACCTCATTGAATATATTCGTGTAAAATCGCACGAGGTCATGACGCACGAAGCATAGGCTCTGCGTCTTGCGCCCGTGGTTTGTGAACGATTTAGAAGTGTTTTGAAGGCCCTAGGCCGTATCATCTAGGAGCTATTGAACTTGAAAGCATTTGGCAGCTGTACGTTTTTCTCAATAATCGGCAGAAATACCTCATTGAAAATATTCGTGTAAAATCGCACGAGGTCATGACGCGCGACTCATTGGCTCTGCGTCTTGTGCCCGTGGTTTGAGAACAATTTAGAAGGGATTTGAAGGCCCTAGGCCCTATCATCTAGGAGCTATTGATCTTGAAAGCATTTGCCAGCTGTATGTTTTTCTCAATAATCGGCAGAAATACCTCATTGATAATATTCGTGTAAAATCGCACGAGGTCATGACGCGCGAAACATTGGCTCTGCGTCTTGTGCCCGTGGTTTGTGAACAATTTAGAAGTGATTTGAAGGCCCTCAGCCCTATCATCTAGGAGCTATTGATCTTGAAAGCATTTGCCAGCTGTATGTTTTTCTCAAAAATCCACGTATATACCTCATTGAAAATATTCGTGTAAAATCGCACGAGGTCATGACGCCCGAAACATAGGCTCTGCGTCTTGCGCCCCTGGTTTGTGAACAATTTAGAAGTGTTTTGAAGGCCCTAGGCCCTATCATCTAGGAGCAATTGATCTTGAAAGCATTTGGCAGCTGTATGTTCTTCTCAGAAATCCGCGGATATACCTCATTGAAAATATTCGTGTAAAATCGCACGAGGTCATGACGCGCGATGCATTGGCTCTGTGTCTTGTGCCCGTGGTTTGTGAACAATTTAGAAGTGATTTGATGGCCCTAGGTTCTATCATCTAGGAGCTATTGATCTTGAAAGCATTTGCCAGCTGTATGTTTTTCTCAATAATCGGCAGAAATACCTAATTGAAAATATTCGTGTAAAATCGCACGAGGTCATGACGCGCGAAACATAGGCTCTGCGTCTTGCGCCTGTTGTTTGTGAACAATTTAGAAGCGGTTTGAAGGCCCTAGGCCCTATCACCTAGGAGCGATTGAACTTGAAAGCATTTGGCAGCTGTACGTTTTTCTCAATAATCGGCAGAAATACCTCATTGAATATATTTGTGTAAAATCGCACGAGGTCATGACGCGCGAAGCATAGGCTCTGAGTCTTTGCCCGTGGTTTGTGAACAATTTAGAAGTGGTTTGAAGGCCCTAGGCCCTAACATCTAGGAGCAATTGAACTTGAAAGCATTTGCCAGCTGTACGTTTTTCTCAATAATCGGCTGAAATACCTCATTGAAAATATTCGTGTAAAATCGCACGAGGTCATGACGCGCGAAACATTGGCTCTGCGTCTTGTGCCCGTGGTTTGTGAACAATTTAGAAGTGATTTGAAGGCCCTAGGCCCTATCATCTAGGAGCTATTGATCTTGAAAGTATTTGCCAGCTGTATGTTTTTCTCAATAATCGGCAAAAATACCTCATTGAAAATATTCGTGTAAAATCGCTCGAGGTCATGACGCGCGAAACATTGGCTCTGCGTCTTGTGCCCGTGGTTTGTGAACAATTTAGAAGTGATTTGATGGCCCTAGGCCCTATCATCTTGGAGCTATTGATCTTGAAAGCATTTGCCAGCTGTATGTTTTTCTCAATAATCGGCAGAAATACCTCTATGAAAATATTTGTGTAAAATCGCACGAGGTCATGACGCGCGAAGCATAGGCTCTTTGTCTTGCAGCCGTGGTTTGTTAACATTTTAGAAGTGGTTTGAAGGCCCTAGGCCCTATCATCTAGGAGCAATTGATCTTGAAAGCATTTGCCAGCAGTATGTTTTTCTCAGATATCCGCGGATATACCTCATTGAAAATATTCGTGTAAAATCGCACGAGGTCATGACGCGCGAAACATTGGCTCTGCTTCTTGTGCCCGTGGATTGTGAACAATTTAGAAGTGATTTGAAGGCCCTAGGCCGTATCATCTAGGAGCTATTGATCTTGAAAGCATTTGCCAGCTGTACGTTTTTCTCATTAATCAGCAGAAATACCTCATTGAAAATATTTGTGTAAAATCGCACGAGGTCATGACGCGCGAAACATAGGCTCTGCGTCTTGCGCCCGTGGTTTGTGAACAATTTAGAAATGTTTTGAAGGCCCTAGGCCGTATCATGTAGGAGCTATTGAACTTGAAAGCATTTTCCAGCTGTACGTTTTTCTCAATAATCGGCAGAAATTCCGCATTGAAAATATTCGTGTAAAATCGCACGAGGTCATGACGCGCGAAGCATAGGCTCTGTGTCTTGCGGCCGTGGTTTGTGAACAATTTAGAAATGTTTTGAAGGCCCTAGGCCGTATCATCTAGGAGCTATTGAACTTGAAAGCATTTGGCAGCTGTACGTTTTTCTTAATAATCGGCAGAAATACCTCATTGAAAATATTCTTGTAAAATCGCACGAGGTCATGACGCGCGAAGCATAGGCTCTTTGTCTTGCGCCCGTGGTTTGTGAACAATTTAGAAATGTTTTGAAGGCCCTAGGCCGTATCATCTAGGAGCTATTGAACTTGAAAGCATTTGGCAGCTGTACGTTTTTCTCAATAATCGGCAGAAATACCTCATTGAAAATATTCGTGTAAAATCGCACGAGGTCATGACGCGCGAAACATAGGCTCTGCGTCTTGCGCCCGTGGTTTGTGAACAATTTAGAAGTGTTTTGAAGGCCCTAGGCCGTATCATCTAGGAGCTATTGAACTTGAAAGCATTTGTCAGCTGTACGTTTTTTTCAATAATCGGCAGAAATACCTCTTTGAAAATATTCGTTTAAAATCGCACGAGGTCATGACGCGCGAAGCATAGGCGCTTCGTCTTGCAGCCGTGGTTTGTGAACATTTTAGAAGTGGTTTGAAGGCCTTAGGCCCTATCATCTAGGAGCAATTGATCTTGAAAGCATTTGCCAGCTGTATGTTTTTCTCAAAAATCAGCGGACATACCTCATTGAAAATATTCGTGAAAAATCGCACAAGGTCATGACGCGCGAAACATTGGCTCTGCTTCTTGTGCCCGTGGATTGTGAACAATTTAGAAGTGATTTGAAGGCCCTAGGCCGTATCATCTAGGAGCTATTGATCTTGAAAGCATTTGCCAGCTGTACGTTTTTCTCAATAATCGGCAGAAATACCTCATTGAAAATATTCGTGTAAAATCGCATGAGGTCATGACGCGCGAAACATAGGCTCTGCGTCTTGCGCCCGTGGTTTGTGAACGATTTAGAAGTGTTTTGAAGACCCTAGGCTGTATCATCTAGGAGCTATTGAACTTGAAAGCATTTGGCAGCTGTACGTTTTTCTCAATAATCGGCAGAAATACCTCATTGAATATATTCGTGTAAAATCGCACGAGGTCATGATGCGCGAAGCATAGGCTCTGTGTCTTGCGGCCGTGCTTTGTGAACAATTTAGAAATGTTTTGAAGGCCCTAGGCCGTATAATCTAGGAGCTATTGAACTTGAAAGCATTTGGCAGCTGTACGTTTTTCTCAATAATCGGCAGAAATACCTCATTGAAAATATTCCTGTAAAATCGCACGAGGTCATGACGCGCGAAGCATAGGCTCTTTGTCTTGCGCCCGTGGTTTGTGAACAATTTAGAAATGTTTTGAAGGCCCTAGGCCGTATCATCTAGGAGCTATTGAACTTGAAAGCATTTGGCAGCTGTACATTTTTCTCAATAATCGGCAGAAATACCTCATTGAAAATATTCGTGTAAAATCGCACGAGGTCATGACGCGCGAAACATAGGCTCTGCGTCTTGCGCCCGTGGTTTGTGAACAATTTAGAAGTGTTTTGAAGGCCCTAGGCCGTATCATCTAGGAGCTATTGAACTTGAAAGCATTTGTCAGCTGTACGTTTTTTTCAATAATCGGCAGAAATACCTCTTTGAAAATTTTAGTTTAAAATCGCACGAGGTCATGACGCGCGAAGCATAGGCGCTTCGTCTTGCAGCCGTGGTTTGTGAACATTTTAGAAGTGGTTTGAAGGCCTTAGGCCCTATCATCTAGGAGCAATTGATCTTGAAAGCATTTGCCAGGTGTTTGTTTTTCTCAAAAATCTGCGGACATACCTCATTGAAAATATTCGTGAAAAATCGCACAAGGTCATGACGCGCGAAACATTGGCTCTGCGTCTTGTGCCCGTGGTTTGAGAACAATTTAGAAGAGATTTGAAGGCCCTAGGCCCTATCATCTAGGAGCTATTGATCTTGAAAGCATTTGCCAGCTGTACGTTTTTCTCAATAATCGGCAGAATTACGTCATTGAATATATTCGTGTAAAATCGCACGAGGTCATGACGCGCGAAACATAGGCTCTGCGTTTTGCGCCCGTGGTTTGTGAACGATTTAGAAGTGTTTTGAAGGCCCTAGGCTGTATCATCTAGGAGCTATTGAACTTGAAAGCATTTGGCAGCTGTACGTTTTTCTCAATAATCGGCAGAAATACCTCATTGATTATATTCGTGTAAAATCGTACGAGGTCATGACGCGCGAAGCATAGGCTCTTCGTCTTGTCGCCGTGGTTTGTGAACATTTTAGAAGTGGTTTGAAGGCCCTAGGTCCTATCATCTAGGAGCTATTGATCTTGAAAGCATTTGCCAGCTGTACGTTTTTCTCAATAATCGGCAGAAATACCTCATTGAAAATATTCGTGTAAAATCGCACGAGGTCATGACGCGTGAATCATAGGCTCTTCGTCTTGCGGCTGTGGTTTATGAACATTTTAGAAGTGGTTTGAAGGCCCTAGGCCCTATCATCTTGGAGCTATTGATCTTGAAAGCATTTGCTAGCTGTATGGTTTTCTCAATAATCGGCAGAAATACCTCATTGAAAATATTCGTGTAAAATCGCACGAGGTCATGACGCGCGATGCATGGGCTCTGCGTCTTGCGCCCGTGGTTTGTGAACAATTTAGAAGTGTTTTGAAATCTTTAGGCCGTATCATCTAGGAGCTATTGAACTTGAAAGCATTTGGCAGCTGTACGTTTTTCTCAATAATCAGCAGAAATACCTCATTGAAAATATTCGTGTAAAATCGCACGAGGTCATGACGCGCGAAGCATAGGCTCTGCGTCTTGCGCCCGTGGTTTGTGAACAATTTAGAAGTGTTTTGAAATCCCTAGGCCGTATCATCTAGGAGCTATTGAACTTGAAAGCATTTGGCAGCTGTACGTTTTTCTCAATAATCAGCAGAAATACCTCATTGAAAATATTCGTGTAATATCGCACGAGGTCATGACGCGCGAAACATAGGATCTGCGTCTTGCGCCCGTGGTTTGTGAACGATTTAGAAGTGTTTTGAAGGCCCTAGGCCGTATCATCTAGGAGCTATTGAACTTGACAGAATTTGGCAGCTGTACGTTTTTCTCAATAATCGGCAGAAATACCTCATTGAAAATATTTGTGTAAAATCGCATGAGGTCATGACACGCGAAGCATAGGCTCTTCCTCTTGCGGCCGTGGTTTGTGAACATTTTAGAAGTGGTTTGAAGGCCCTAGGCCCTATCATCTAGGAGCTATTGATCTTGAAAGCATTTGCCAGCTTTACGTTTTTCTCAATAATCGGCAGAAATACCTCTTTGAAAATATTCGTGTAAAATCGCACGAGGCCATGACGCGTGAATCATAGGCTCTTCGTCTTGCGGCCCTGGTTTATGAACATTTTAGAAGTGGTTTGAAGGCCCTAGGCCGTATCATCTAGGAGCTATTGATCTTGAAAGCATTTGCCAGCTGTATGTTTTTCTCAATAATCGGCAGAAATACCTCATTGAAAATATTCTTGTAAAATCGCACGAGGTCATGACGCGCGAAACATAGGCTCTGCGTCTTGCGCCCGTGGTTTGTGAACATTTTAGAAGTGGTTTGAAGGCCCTAGGCCGTATCATCTAGGAGCTATTTAACTTGAAAGCATTTGGCATCTGTACATTTTTCTCAATAATCGGCAGAAATACCTCATTGAAAATATTCGTGTAAAATCGCACGAGGTCATGACGCGCGAAGCATAGGCTCTTCGTATTGCGGCCGTGGTTTGTAAACATTTTAGAAGTGGTTTTTAGGCCCTAGGCCCTATCATCTAGGAGCTATTGATCTTGAAAGCATTTTCCAGCTGTATGTTTTTCTCAATAATCGCCAGAAATACCTCATTGAAAATATTCGTGTAAAATCGCACGAGGTCATGACGCGCGAAACATAGGCTCTGCGTCTTGCGCCCGTGGTTTGTGAACGATTTAGAAGTGTTTTGAAGGCCCTAGGCCGAAGGCCCTAGAGCTATTGATCTTGAAAGCATTTGCCAGCTGTATGTTTTTCTCAATAATCGGCAGAAATACCCCATTGAAAATATTCGTGTAAAATCGCACGAGGTCATGAGGTGCGAAACATAGGATCTGCGTCTTGCGCCCGTGGTTTGTGAACGATTTAGAAGTGTTTTGAAGGCCCTTGGCCGTATCATCTAGGAGCTATTGAACTTGACAGCATTTGGCAGCTGTACGTTTTTCTCAATAATCGGCAGAAATACCTCATTGAAAATATTCGTGTAAAATCGCACGAGTTCATGACGCGCGAAGCATAGGCTCTTCCTCTTGCGGCCGTGGTTTGTGAACATTTTAGAAGTGGTTTGAAGGCCCTAGGCCCTATCATCTAGGAGATATTGATCTTGAAAGCATTTGCCAGCTGTACGTTTTTCTCAATAATCGGCAGAAATACCTCATTGAAAATATTCGTGTAAAATCGCACGAGGTCATGACGCGCGACTCATTGGCTCTGCGTCTTGTGCCCGTGGTTTGAGAACAATATAGAAGGGATTTGAAGGCCCTAGGCCCTATCATCTAGGAGCTATTGATCTTGAAAACATTTGCCAGCTGTATGTTTTTCTCAATAATCGGCAGAAATACCTCATTGAAAATATTCGTGTAAAATCGCACGAGGTCATGACGCGCGAAACATAGGCTCTGCGTCTTGCGCCCGTGGTTTGTGAAATATTTAGAAGTGGTTTGAAGGCCCTAGGCCCTAACATCTAGGAGCTATTGATCTTGAAAGCATTTGCCAGCTGTATGTTTTTCTCAATAATCGCCAGAAATACCTCATTGATAATATTTGTGTAAAATCGCACGAGGTCATGACGCGCGAACCATTGGCTCTGCGTCTTGTGCCCGTGGTTTGTGAACAATTTAGAAGTGATTTGAAGGCCCTAGGCCCTATCATCTAGGAGCTATTGATCTTGAAAGCATTTGCTAGCTGTATGTTTTTCTCAATAATCGGCAGAAATACCTCATTGAAAATATTAGTGTAAAATCGCACGAGGTCATGACGCGCGAAACATTGGCTCTGCGTCTTGTGCCCGTGGTTTGTGAACAATTTAGAAGTGATTTGAAGGCCCTACGCCCTATCATCTAGGAGCTATTGATCTTGAAAGCATTTGCTAGCTGTATGTTTTTCTCAATAATCGGCAGAAATACCTCATTGAAAATATTAGTGTAAAATCGCACGAGGTCATGACGCGCGAAACATTGGCTCTGCGTCTTGTGCCCGTGGTTTGTGAACAATTTAGAAGTGATTTGAAGGCCCTACGCCCTATCATCTAGGAGCTATTGATCTTGAAAGCATTTGCCTGCTGTATGTTTTTCTCAAAAATCCACGTATATATCTCATTGAAAATATTCGTGTAAAATCGCACGAGGTCATGACGCGCGAAACATAGGCTCTGCGTCTTGCGCCCCTGGTTTGTGAACAATTTAGAAGTGTTTTGAAGGCCCTAGGCCGTATCATCTAGGAGCTATTGAACTTGAAAGCATTTGGCAGCTGTACGTTTTTCTCAATAATCGGCAGAAATACCTCATTGAAAATATTCGTGTAAAATCGCACGAGGTCATGACGCGCGAAGCATAGGCTCTGCGTCTTGTGCCGGTGGTTTGTGAACAATTTAGAAGTGTTTTGAAGGCCCTTGGCCGTATCATCTAGGAGCTATTTAACTTGAAAGCATTTGGCATTTGTACGTTTTTCTCAATAATCGGCAGAAATACCTCATTGAAAATATTCGTGTAAAATCGCACAAGGTCATGGCGCGCGAAGCATAGGCTCTTCGTCTTGCGGCCGTGGTTTGTGAACATTTTAGAAGTGGTTTTAAGGCCCTAGGCCCTATCATCTAGGAGCTATTGATCTTGAAAGCATTTGCCAGCTGTATGTTTTTCTCAATAATCGGCAGAAATACCTCATTGAAAATATTCGTGTAAAATCGCACGAGGTCATGACGCGCGAAACATAGGCTCTGCATCTTGCGCCCGTGGTTTGTGAACAATTTAGAATTGTTTTGAAGGCCCTAGGCCGTATCATCTAGGAGCTATTGAACTTGAAAGCATTTGTCAGCTGTACGTTTTTTTCAATAATCGGCAGAAATACCTCATTGAAAATATTTGTGTAAAATCGCACGAGGTCATGACGTGCGAAGCATAGGCTCTTCGTCTTGCCGCCGTGGTTTGTGAACATTTTCGAAGTGGTTTGAAGGCCTTAGGCCCTATCATCTAGGAGCAATTGATCTTGAAAGCATTTGCCAGCTGTATGTTTTTCTCAAAAATCCGCGGATATACCTCATTGAAAATATTTGTGTAAAATCGCACGAGGTCATGACGCGCGAAACATTGGCTCTGCGTCTCGTGCCCGTTGTTTGTGAACAATTTAGAAGTGATTTGAAGGCCCTAGGCCCTATCATCTATTAGCTATTGATCTTGATAGCATTTGCCAGCTGTATGTTTTTCTCAATAATCGGCAGAAATACCTCATTGAAAATATTTGTGTAAAATCGCACGAGGTCATGACGCGCGAAGCATAGGCTCTGCGTCTTGCGCCCGTGGTTTGTGAACATTTTAGAAGTGGTTTGAAGGCCCTAGGCCCTATCATCATGGAGCAATTGATCTTGAAAGCATTTGCCAGCTGTATGTTTTCCTCAAAAATCCGCGGATATACCTCATTGAAAAAATTCGTGTAAAATCGCTCAAGGTCATGACGCGCGAAACATTGGATCTGCGTCTTGTGCCCGTGGTTTGTGAACAATTTAGAAGTGATTTGACGGCCCTAGGCCCTATCATCTAGGAGCTATTGATCTTGAAAGCATTTGCCAGCTGTATGTTTTTCTCAATAATCGGCAGAAATACCTCATTGAAAATATTCGTGTAAAATCGCACGAGGTCATGACGCGCGAAACATAGGCTCTGCGTCTTGCGCTCGTGGTTTGTGAACATTTTCGAAGTGGTTTGAAGGCCCTAGGCCCTATCATCTAGGAGCTATTGATCTTGAAAGCATTTACCAGCTGTATGATTTTCTCAGAAATCCACGGATATACCTCATTGAAAATATTCGTGTAAAATCGCACGAGGTCATGACGCGCGAAGCATAGGCTCTTCGTCTTGCCGCCGTGGTTTGTGAACATTTTAGAAGTGGTTTGAAGGCCCTAGGCCCTATCATCTAGGAGCTATTGATCTTGAAAGCATTTGCCAGCTGTATGTTTTTCTCAATAATCCGCAGAAATACCTGATTGAAAATATTCGTGTAAAATCGCACGAGGTCATGACGCGCGAAGCATAGGCTCTTCGTCTTGCGCCCGTGGTTTGTGAAATATTTAGAAGTGGTTTGAAGGCCCTAGGCCCTAACATCTAGGAGCAATTGAACTTGAAAGCATTTGCCAGCAGTACGTTTTTCTCAATAATCGGCAGAAATACCTCATTGAAAATATTCGTCTATAATCGCACAAGGTCATGTCGCGCGAAACATTGGCTCTGCGTCTTGTGCCCGTGGTTTGAGAACAATTTAGAAGAGATTTGAAGGCCCTAGGCCCTATCATCTAGGAGCTATTGATCTTGAAAGCATTTGCCAGCTGTATGTTTTTCTCAATAATCGGCAGAAATACCTCATTGAAAATATTCGTGTAAAATCGCACGAGGTCATGACGCGCGAAGCATAGGCTCTTCTTCTTGCCGGCGTGGTTTGTGAACATTTTAGAAGTGGTTTGAAGGCCCTAGGCCCTATCATCTAGGAGCTATTGATCTGAAAGCATTTGCCAGCTGTATGTTTTTCAAAATAATCGGCAGAAATACCTCATTGAAAATATTCGTGTAAAATTGCACGAGGTCATGACGCGCGAAACATAGGCTCTGCGTCTAGCGCCCGTGGTTTGTGAACGATTTAGAAGTGTTTTGAAGGCCCTAGGCCGTATCATCTAGGAGCTATTGAACTTGAAAGCATTTGGCAGCTGTATGTTTTTCTCAATAATCGGCAGAAATACCTCATTGAAAATATTCGTGTAAAATCGCACGAGGTCATGACGCGCGAAACATAGGCTCTGCGTCTTGTGCCCGTGGTTTGAGAACAATTTAGAAGAGATTTGAAGGCCCTAGGCCCTATCATCTAGGAGCTATTGATCTTGAACGCATTTGCCAGCTGTATGTTTTTCTCAATAATCGGCAGAAATTCCTCATTGAAAATATTCGTGTAAAATCGCACGAGGTCATGACGCGCGAAACATAGGCTCTGCGTCTTGCGCCCGTGGTTTGTGAACGATTTAGAAGTGTTTTGAAGGCCCTAGGCCGTATCATCTAGGAGCTATTGAACTTGATAGCATTTGGCACCTGTACGTTTTTCTCAATAATCGGCAGAAATACCTCATTGAAAATATTCGTTTTAAATCGCACGAGGTCATGACGCGCGAAGCATAGGCTCTTCGTCTTGCCGCCGTGGTTTGTGAACATTTTAGAAGTGGTTTGACGGCCCTAGGCCCTATCATCTAGGAGCAATTGAACGTGAAAGCATTTGCCAGCTGTATGTTTTTCTCAGAAATCCGCTGATATACCTCATTGAAAATATTCGTGTAAAATCGCATGAGGTCATGACGCGCGAAACATTGGCTCTGCGTCTTGCGCCCCTGGTTTGTCAACAATTTAGAAGTATTTTGAAGGCCCTAGGCCGTATCATCTAGGAGCTATTTATCTTGAAAGCATTTGGCATCTGTACGTTTTTCTCAATAATCGGCAGAAATACCTCATTGAAAATATTCGTGTAAAATCGCACGAGGTCATGACGCGCGAAGCATAGGCTCTTCGTCTTGTGGCCGTGGTTTGTGAACATTTTAGAAGTGGTTTGAAGGCCCTAGGCCCTATCATCTAGGAGCTATTGAACTTGAAAGCATTTGCCAGCTGAATGTTTTTCTCAATAATCGGCAGAAATACCTCTTTGAAAATATTCGTGTAAAATCGCACGAGGTCATGACGCGCGAAGCATAGGCTCTTTGTCTTGCCGCCGTGGTTTGTGAACATTTTAGAAGGGATTTGAAGGCCCTAGGCCCTATCATCTAGGAGCTATTGATCTTGAAAGCATTTGCCAGCTGTATGTTTTTCTCAATAATCGGCAGAAATACCTCATTGAAAATATTCGTGTAAAATCGCACGAGGTCATGACGCGCGAAACATAGGCTCTGCGTCTTGCGCCCGTGGTTTGTGAACAATTTAGAAGTGTTTTGAAGGCCCTAGGCCGTATCATCTAGGAGCTATTGATCTTGAAAGCATTTGCCAGCTGTATGTTTTTCTCAATAATCGGCAGAAATACCTCATTGAAAATATTCGTGTAAAATCGCACGAGGTCATGACGCGCGAAACATAGGCTCTGCGTCTTGCGCCCGTGGTTTGTGAACGATTTAGAAGTGTTTTGAAGGCCCTAGGCCATATCATCTAGGAGCTATTGAACTTGAAAGCATTTGGCAGCTGTACGTTTTTTTCAATAATCGGCAATTATACCTCATTGAAAATATTCGTGTAAAATCGCACGAGGTCATGACGCGCGAAGCATAGGCTCTTCGTCTTGCCGCCGTGGTTTCTGAACATTTTAGAAGTGGTTTGAAGGCCCTCGGCCCTATCATCTAGGAGCTATTGATCTTGAAAGCATTTGCCAGCTGTACGTTTTTCTCAATAATCGGCAGATATACCTCTTTGAAAATATTCGTTTAAAATCGCACGTGGTCATGACGCGCGAAGCATAGGCTCTTCGTCTTGCAGCCGTGGTTTGTGAACATTTTAGAAGTGGTTTGAAGGCCCTAGGCCCTATCATCTAGGAGCAATTGATCTTGAAAGCATTTGCCAGCTGTATGTTTTTCTCAAAAATCTGCGGACATACCTCATTGAAAATATTCGTGTAAAATCGCACGAGGTCATGACGCGCGAAACATTGGCTCTGCGTCTTGTGCCCGTGGTTTGAGAACAATTTAGAAGAGATTTGAAGGCCCTAGGCCCTATCATCTAGGAGCTATTGATCTTGAACGCATTTGCCAGCTGTATGTTTTTCTCAATAATCGGCAGAAATTCCTCATTGAAAATATTCGTGTAAAATCGCACGAGGTCATGACGCGCGAAACATAGGCTCTGCGTCTTGCGCCCGTGGTTTGTGAACGATTTAGAAGTGTTTTGAAGGCCCTAGGCCGTATCATCTAGGAGCTATTGAACTTGATAGCATTTGGCACCTGTACGTTTTTCTCAATAATCGGCAGAAATACCTCATTGAAAATATTCGTTTTAAATCGCACGAGGTCATGACGCGCGAAGCATAGGCTCTTCGTCTTGCCGCCGTGGTTTGTGAACATTTTAGAAGTGGTTTGACGGCCCTAGGCCCTATCATCTAGGAGCAATTGAACGTGAAAGCATTTGCCAGCTGTATGTTTTTCTCAGAAATCCGCTGATATACTTCATTGAAAATATTCGTGTAAAATCGCATGAGGTCATGACGCGCGAAACATTGGCTCTGCGTCTTGCGCCCCTGGTTTGTCAACAATTTAGAAGTATTTTGAAGGCCCTAGGCCGTATCATCTAGGAGCTATTTATCTTGAAAGCATTTGGCATCTGTACGTTTTTCTCAATAATCGGCAGAAATACCTCATTGAAAATATTCGTGTAAAATCGCACGAGGTCATGACGCGCGAAGCATAGGCTCTTCGTCTTGTGGCCGTGGTTTGTGAACATTTTAGAAGTGGTTTGAAGGCCCTAGGCCCTATCATCTAGGAGCTATTGAACTTGAAAGCATTTGCCAGCTGAATGTTTTTCTCAATAATCGGCAGAAATACCTCTTTGAAAATATTCGTGTAAAATCGCACGAGGTCATGACGCGCGAAGCATAGGCTCTTTGTCTTGTCGCCGTGGTTTGTGAACATTTTAGAAGTGGTTTGAAGGCCCTAGGTCCTATCATCTAGGAGCAATTGATCTTGAAAGCATTTGCCAGCTGTATGTTTTTCTCAAAAATCCGCGGATATACCTCATTGAAAATATTCGTGTAAAATCGCACGAGGTCATGACGCGCGAAACATTGGCTCTGCGTCTTGTGCCCGTGGATTGTGAACATTTTAGAAGTGGTTTGAAGGCCCTAGGTCCTATCATCTAGGAGCTATTGATCTTGAAAGCATTTGCCAGCTGTATGTTTTTCTCAATAATCGGCAGATATAATCGCCCGTGGTTTGTGAACGATTTAGAAGTGTTTTGAAGGCCCTAGGCCGTATCATCTAGGAGCTATTGAACTTGAAAGCATTTGGCAGCTGCACGTTTTTCTCAATAATCGGCAGAAATACCTCATTGAAAATATTAGTGTAAAATCGCACGAGGTCATGACGCGCGACTCATTGGCTCTGCGTCTTGTGCCCGTGGTTTGAGAACAATTTAGAAGGGATTTGAAGGCCCTAGGCCCTATCATCTAGGAGCTATTGATCTTGAAAGCTTTTGCCAGCTGTACGTTTTTTTCAATAATCGGCAGAAATACCTCATTGAAAATATTCGTGTAAAATCGCACGAGGTCATGATGCGCGAAACATAGGCTCTGCGTCTTGCGCCCGTGGTTTGTGAACAATTTAGAAGTGTTTTGAAGGCCCTAGGCCGTATCATCTAGGAGCTATTGAACTTGAAAGCATTTGTCAGCTGTACGTTTTTTTCAATAATCGGCAGAAATACCTCATTGAATATATTCGTGTAATATCGCACGAGGTCATGACGCGCGAAGCATAGGCTCTTCGTCTTGCCGCTGTGGTTTGAGAACAATTTAGAAGAGATTTGAAGGCCCTAGGCCCTATCATCTAGGAGCTATTGAACTTGAAAGCATTTGGCAGCTGTACGTTTTTCTCAATAATCGGCAGTAATACCTCATTGAATATATTCGTGTTAAATCGCACGAGGTCATGACGCGCGAAGCATAGGCTCTTCGTCTTGCCGCCGTGGTTTGTGAACATTTTAGAAGTGGTTTGACGGCCCTAGGCCATATCATCTAGGAGCAATTGAACTTGAAAGCATTTGCCAGCTGTATGTTTTTCTCAGAAATCCGCGGATATACCTCATTGAAAATATTCGTGTAAAATCGCACGAGGTCACGACGCGCGAAGCATAGGCTCTTCGTCTTGCGGCCGTGGTTTGTGAACATTATAGAAGTGGTTTGAAGGCCCTAGGCCCTATCATCTAGGAGCTATTGATCTTGAAAGCATTTGCCAGCTGTATGTTTTTCTCAATAATCCACAGAAATACCTCATTGAAAATATTCGTGTAAAATCGCACGAGGTCATGACGCGCGAAGCATAGGCTCTGCGTCTTGTGCCCGTGGTTTGTGAACAATATAGAAGTGATTTGAAGGCCCTAGGCCCTATCATCTAGGAGCTATTGATCTTGAAAGCATGTGCCAGCTGTATGTTTTTCTCAAAAATCCACGGATATACCTCATTGATAATATTCGTGTAAAATCGCATGAGGTCATGACGCGCGAAACATTGGCTCTGCGTCGCTAAACATTGGCTCTGCGTCTTGCGCCCCTGGTTTGTCAACAATTTAGAAGTGTTTTGAAGGCCCTAGGCCGTATCATCTAGGAGCTATTTAACTTGAAAGCATTTGGCATCTGCACGTTTTTCTCAATAATCGGCAGAAATACCTCATTGAAAATATTCGTGTAAAATCGCACGAGGTCATGACGCGCGAAGCATAGGCTCTTCGTCTTGCGGCCGTGGTTTGTGAACATTTTAGAAGTGGTTTGAAGGCCCTAGGCCCTATCATGTAGGAGCTATTGAACTTGAAAGCATTTGCCAGCTGTATGTTTTTCTCAATAATCGGCAGATATACCTCATCGAAAATATTCGTGTAAAATCGCACGAAGTCATGACGCGCGAAGCATAGGCTCTTTGTCTTGCCGCCGTGGTTTGTGAACATTTTAGAAGTGGTTTGAAGGCCCTAGGTCTTATCATCTAAGAGCAATTGATCTTGAAAGCATTTGGCATCTGCACGTTTTTCTCAATAATCGGCAGAAATACCTCATTGAAAATATTCGTGTAAAATCGCACGAGGTCATGACGCGCGAAGCATAGGCTCTTCGTCTTGCGGCCGTGGTTTGTGAACATTTTAGAAGTGGTTTGAAGGCCCTAGGCCCTATCATCTAGGAGCTATTGAACTTGAAAGCATTTGCCAGCTGTATGTTTTTCTCAATAATCGGCAGATATACCTCATCGAAAATATTCGTGTAAAATCGCACGAGGTCATGACGCGCGAAGCATAGGCTCTTTGTCTTGCCGCCGTGGTTTGTGAACATTTTAGAAGTGGTTTGAAGGCCCTAGGTCTTATCATCTAGGAGCAATTGATCTTGAAAGCATTTGCCAGCTGTATGTTTTTCTCAAAAATCCGCGGATATACCTCATTGAAAATACTCGTGTAAAATCGCACGAGGTCATGACGCGCGAAACATTGGCTCTGCGTCTTGTGCCCGTGGATTGTGAACATTTTAGAAGTGGTTTGAAGGCCCTAGGCCCTATGATCTAGGAGCAATTGATCTTGAATGCATTTGCCAGCTGTATGTTTTTCTCAAAACTCCGCGGATATACCTCATTGAAAATATTCGTGTAAAATCGCACGAGGTCATGACGCGCGAAGCATAGGCTCTTCGTCTTGCCGCCGTGGTCTGTGAACAATTTAGATGTGATTTGAAGGCCCTAGGCCCTATCATCTAGGAGCTATTGATCTTGAAAGCATTTGCCAGCTGTATGTTTTTCTCAAAAATCCACGGATATACCTCATTGATAATATTCGTGTAAAATCGCATGAGGTCATGACGCGCGAAACATTGGCTCTGCGTCTTGTGCCCGTGGTTTGTGAACAATTTAGAAGTGATTTGAAGGCCCTAGGCCCTATCATCTAGGAGCTATTGATCTTGAAAGCATTTGCCAGCTGTATGTTTTTCTCAATAATCGGCAGAAATTCCTCATTGAAAATATTCGTGTAAAATCGCACGAGGTCATGACGCGCGAACCATAGGCTCTGCGTCTTGCGCCCGTGGTTTGTGAACGATTTAGAAGTGTTTTGAAGGCCCTAGGCCGTATCATCTAGGAGCTATTGAACTTGAAAGCATTTGGCAGCTGTACGTTTTTCTCAATAATCTGCAGAAATACCTCATTGAAAATATTCGTGTAAAATCTCACGAGGTCATGACGCGCGAAACATAGGCTCTGCGTCTTGCGCCCGTGGTTTTTGAACAATTTAGAAGTGTTTTAAAGGCCCTAGGCCGTATCATCTAGGAGCTATTGAACTTGAAAGCATTTGTCAGCTGTACGTTTTTTTCAATAATCGGCAGAAATACCTCATTGAATATATTCGTGTAAAATCGCACGAGGTCATGACGCGCGAAGCATTGGCTCTTCGTCTTGCAGCCGTGGTTTGTGAACATTTTAGAAGTGGTTTGAAGGCCCTAGGCCCTATCATCTAGGAGCTATTGATCTGAAAGCATTTGCCAGCTGTATGTTTTTCTAAATAATCGGCAGAAATACCTCTTTGATAATATTCGTGTAAAATTGCACGAGGTCATGACGCGCGAAGCATAGGCTCTTCGTCTTGCGGCCATGGTTTGTGAACATTTTAGAAGTGGTTTGAAGGCCCTAGGCCCTATGATCTAGGAGCAATTGATCTTGAATGCATTTGCCAGCTGTATGTTTTTCGCAAAACTCCGCGGATATACCTCATTGAAAATATTCGTGTAAAATCGCACGAGGTCATGACGCGCGAAGCATAGGCTTTTCGTCTTGCCGCCGTGGTCTGTGAACATTTTAGAAGTGGTTTGAAGGCCCTAGGCCCTATCATCTAAGAGCTATTGATCTTGAAAGTATTTGCCAGCTGTACGTTTTTCTCAATAATCGGCAGAAATACCTCATTGAAAATATTCGTGTAAAATCGCACGAGGTCATGACGCGCGAAGCATAGGCTCTTCGTCTTGCCGCCGTGGTTTGTGAACAATTTAGATGTGATTTGAAGGCCCTAGGCCCTATCATCTAGGAGCTATTGATCTTGAAAGCATTTGCCAGCTGTATGTTTTTCTCAAAAATCCACGGATATACCTCATTGATAATATTCGTGTAAAATCGCATGAGGTCATGACGCGCGAAACATTGGCTCTGCGTCTTGTGCCCGTGGTTTGTGAACAATTTAGAAGTGATTTGAAGGCCCTAGGCCCTATCATCTAGGAGCTATTGATCTTGAAAGCATTTGCCAGCTGTATGTTTTTCTCAATAATCGGCAGAAATACCTCATTGAAAATATTTGTGTAAAATCGCACGAGATCATGACGCGCGAAACATAGGCTCTGCGTCTTCCGCCCGTGGTTTGTGAACATTTTAGAAGTGGTTTGAAGGCCCTAGGTCCTATCATCTAGGAGCTGTTGAACTTGAAAGCATTTGGCAGCTGTACGTTTTTCTCAATAATAGGCAGAAATACCTCATTGAAAATATTCGTGTATAATCGCACGAGGTCATGACGCGCGACTCATTGGCTCTGCCTCTTGTGCCCGTGGTTTGAGAACAATTTAGAAGGGATTTGAAGGCCCTAGGCCCTATCATCTAGGAGCAATTGAACTTGAAAGCATTTGCCAGCTGTACGTTTTTCTCAATAATCGGTAGAAATACCTCATTGAAAATATTTGTGTAAAATCGCACGAGGTCATGACGCGCGAAGCATTGGCTCTTCGTCTTGCAGCCGTGGTTTGTGAACATTTTAGAAGTGGTTTGAAGGCCCTAGGCCCTATCATCTAGGAGCTATTGATCTGAAAGCATTTGCCAGCTGTATGTTTTTCTAAATAATCGGCAGAAATACCTCTTTGATAATATTCGTGTAAAATTGCACGAGGTCATGACGCGCGAAGCATAGGCTCTTCGTCTTGCGGCCATGGTTTGTGAACATTTTAGAAGTGGTTTGAAGGCCCTAGGCCCTATGATCTAGGAGCAATTGATCTTGAATGCATTTGCCAGCTGTATGTTTTTCGCAAAACTCCGCGGATATACCTCATTGAAAATATTCGTGTAAAATCGCACGAGGTCATGACGCGCGAAGCATAGGCTTTTCGTCTTGCCGCCGTGGTCTGTGAACATTTTAGAAGTGGTTTGAAGGCCCTAGGCCCTATCATCTAAGAGCTATTGATCTTGAAAGTATTTGCCAGCTGTACGTTTTTCTCAATAATCGGCAGAAATACCTCATTGAAAATATTCGTGTAAAATCGCACGAGGTCATGACGCGCGAAGCATAGGCTCTTCGTCTTGCCGCCGTGGTTTGTGAACAATTTAGATGTGATTTGAAGGCCCTAGGCCCTATCATCTAGGAGCTATTGATCTTGAAAGCATTTGCCAGCTGTATGTTTTTCTCAAAAATCCACGGATATACCTCATTGATAATATTCGTGTAAAATCGCATGAGGTCATGACGCGCGAAACATTGGCTCTGCGTCTTGTGCCCGTGGTTTGTGAACAATTTAGAAGTGATTTGAAGGCCCTAGGCCCTATCATCTAGGAGCTATTGATCTTGAAAGCATTTGCCAGCTGTATGTTTTTCTCAATAATCGGCAGAAATACCTCATTGAAAATATTTGTGTAAAATCGCACGAGATCATGACGCGCGAAACATAGGCTCTGCGTCTTCCGCCCGTGGTTTGTGAACATTTTAGAAGTGGTTTGAAGGCCCTAGGTCCTATCATCTAGGAGCTGTTGAACTTGAAAGCATTTGGCAGCTGTACGTTTTTCTCAATAATAGGCAGAAATACCTCATTGAAAATATTCGTGTATAATCGCACGAGGTCATGACGCGCGACTCATTGGCTCTGCCTCTTGTGCCCGTGGTTTGAGAACAATTTAGAAGGGATTTGAAGGCCCTAGGCCCTATCATCTAGGAGCAATTGAACTTGAAAGCATTTGCCAGCTGTACGTTTTTCTCAATAATCGGTAGAAATACCTCATTGAATATATTTGTGTAAAATCGCACGAGGTCATGACGCGCGAAACATTGGCTCTGCGTCTTGTGCCCGTGGTTTGTGAACTATTTAGAAGTGATTTGAAGGCCCTAGGCCCTATCATCTAGGAGCTATTGATCTTGAAAGCATTTGCCAGCTGTATGTTTTTCTCAATAATCGGCGGAAATACCTCATTGAAAATATTCGTGTAAAATCGCACGAGGTCATGACGCGCGAAACGTAGGCTCTGCGTCTTGCGCCCGTGGTTTGTGAACAATTTAGAAGTGTTTTGAAGGCCCTAGGCCGTATCATCTAGGAGCTATTTCACTTGAAAGCATTTGGCATCTGTACGTTTTTCTCAATAATCGGCAGAAATACCTCATTGAAAATATTCGTGTAAAATCGCACGAGGTCATGACGCGCGAAGCATAGGCTCTTCGTCTTGCGGCCGTGGTTTGTGAACATTTTAGAAGTGGTTTGAAGGCCCTAGGCCCTATCATCTAGGAGCTATTGATCTGAAAGCATTTGCCAGCTGTATGTTTTTCTAAATAATCGGCAGAAATACCTCTTTGAAAATATTCGTGTAAAATCGCACGAGGTCATGACGCGCGAAGCATAGGCTCTTCGTCTTGCGACCATGGTTTGTGAACATTTTAGAAGTGGTTTGAAGGCCCTAGGCCCTAGGCCCTATGATCTAGGAGCAATTGATCTTGAATGCATTTGCCAGCTGTATGTTTTTCTCAAAACACCGCGGATATACCTCATTGAAAATATTCGTGTAAAATCGCACGAGGTCATGACGCGCGAAGCATAGGCTCTTCGTCTTGCCGCCGTAGTTTGTGAACATTTTAGAAGTGGTTTGAAGGCCCTAGGCCCTATCATCTTGGAGCTATTGATCTTGAAAGCATTTGCCAGCTGTATGTTTTTCTCAATAATCGGCAGAAATACCTCTTTGAATATATTCGTGTAAAATCGCAAGAGGTCATGACCCGCGAAGCATAGGCTCTTCGTCTTGCGGCCGTGGTTTGTGAACATTTTAGAAGTGGTTTGAAGGCCCTAGGCCGTATCATCTAGGAGCTATTGATCTTGAAAGCATATGCCAGCTGTATGTTTTTCTTTATAATCGGCAGAAATACCCCATTGAAAATATTCGTGTAAAATCACACGAGGTCATGAGGCGCGAAACATAGGATCTGCGTCTTGCGGCCGTGGTTTGTGAACATTTTAGAAATGGTTTGAAGGCCCTAGGCCCTATCATCTAGGAGCTATTGATCTTGAAAGCATTTGCCAGCTGTACGTTTTTCTCAATAATCGGCAGAAATACCTCTTTGATAATATTCGTGTAATATCGCACGAGGTCATGACGCGTGAATCATAGGCCCTTCGTCTTGCGGCCTTGGTTTATGAACATTTTAGAAGTGGTTTGAAGGCCCTAGGCCCTATCATCTAGGAGCTATTGATCTTGAAAGCATTTTCCAGCAGTATGTTTTTCTCAATAATCCGCAGATATACCTCATTGAAAATATTCGTGTAAAATCGCACGAGGTCATGACGCGCGAAGCATAGGCTCTTCGTCTTGCCGCCGTGGTTTGTGAACATTTTAGAAGTGGTTTGAAGGCCCTATGTCCTATCATCTAGGAGTTATTGATCTTGAAAGCATTTGCCAGCTGTATGTTTTTCTCAATAATCCGCAGATATACCTCATTGAAAATATTTGTGTAAAATCGCACAAGGTCATGACGCGCGAAACATTTGCTCTGCGTCTTGCGCCCGTGGTTTGTGAACAATTTAGAACTGATTTGAAGGCCCTAGGCCATATCATCTTGGAGCTATTGATCTTGAAAGCATTTGCTAGCTGTATGGTTTTCTCAATAATCGGCAGAAATACCTCATTGAAAAGATTCGTGTAAAATCGCACGAGGTCATGACGCGCGAAACATAGGCTCTGCGTCTTGCGCCCGTGGTTTGTGAACAATTTAGAAGTGTTTTGAAGGCCCTAGGCCGTATCATCTCGGAGCTATTGAACTTGAAAGCATTTGGAAGCTGTACGTTTTTCTCAATAATCAGCAGAAATACCTCATTGAAAATATTCGTGTAAAATCGCACGAGGTCATGACGCGCGAAGCATTGGCTCTGCGTCTTGCGCCCGTGGTTTGTGAACAATTTAGAAGTGTTTTGAAGGCCCTAGGCCGTATCATCTAGGAGCTATTGATCTTGAAAGCATTTGCCAGCTGTATGTTTTTCTCAATAATCGGCAGAAATACCCCATTTATAATATTCGTGTAAAATCGCACGAGGTCATGAGGCGCGAAACATAGGATCTGCGTCTTGCGCCCGTGGTTTGTGAACGATTTAGAAGTGTTTTGAAGGCCCTAGGCCGTATCATCTAGGAGCTATTGAACTTGACAGCATTTGGCAGCTGTACGTTTTTCTCAATAATCGGCAGAAATACCTCATTGAAAATATCCGTGTAAAATCGCACGAGGTCATGACGCGCGAAGCATAGGCTCTTCCTCTTGCGGCCGTGGTTTGTGAACATTTTAGAAGTGGTTTGAAGGCCCTAGGCCGTATCATCTAGGAGCTATTGATCTTGAAAGCATTTGCCAGCTGTACGTTTTTCTCAATAATCGGCAGAAATACCTCTTTGAAAATATTCGTGTAAAATCGCACGAGGTCATGACGCGTGAATCATAGGCTCTTCGTCTTGCGGCCGTGGTTTATGAACATTTTAGAAGTGGTTTGAAGGCCCTAGGCCCTATCATCTAGGAGCTATTGATCTTGAAAGCATTTGCCAGCTGTATGTTTTTCTCAATAATCGGCAGAATTACCTCATTGAAAATATTTGTGTAAAATCGCACGAGGTCATGACGCGCGAAACATAGGCTCTGCGTCTTGCGCCCGTGGTTTGTGAACGATTTAGAAGTGGTTTGAAGCCCCTAGGCCGTATCATCTAGGAGCTATTGAACTTGAAAGCATTTGGCAGCTGTACGTTTTTCTCAATAATCGGCAGAAATACCTCATTGAAAATATTCGTGTAAAATTGCACGAGGTCAAGACGCGCGAAGCATAGGCTCTTCGTATTGCGCCCGTGGTTTGTGAATAATTTAGAAGTGGTCCGAAGGCCCTAGACCCTATCATCTAGGAGCTATTGAACTTGAATGCATTTGCCAGCTGTACGTTTTTCTCAATAATCGGCAGAAATACCTCATTGAAAATATTTGTGTAAAATCGCACGAGATCATGACGCGCGAAACATAGGCTCTGTGTCTTGCGCCCATGGTTTGTGAACAATTTAGAAGTGTTTTGAAGGCCCTAGGCCGTATCGTCTAGGAGCTATTGAACTTGAAAGCATTTGTCAGCTGTACGTTTTTTTCAATAATCGGCAGAAATACCTCATTGAATATATTCGTGTAAAATCGCACGAGGTCATGACGCGCGAAGCATAGGCTCTTCGTCTTGCCGCCGTGGTTTGTGAACATTTTAGAAGTGGTTTGAAGGCCCTAGGCCCTATCATCTAGGAGCAATTGATTTTGAAAGCATTTGCCAGCTGTATGTTTTTCTCAAAAATCTGCGGACATACCTCATTGAAAATTTTCGTGTAAAATCGCACGAGGTCATGACGCGCGAAACATTGGCTCTGCGTCTTGTGCCCGTGGTTTGAGAACAATTTAGAAGAGATTTGAAGGCCCTAGGCCCTATCATCTAGGAGCTATTGATCTTGAAAGCATTTGCCAGCTGTATGTTTTTCTAAATAATCGGCAGAATTACCTCATTGAAAATATTCGTGTAAAATCGCACGAGGTCATGACCCGCGAAACATAGGCTCTGCGTTTTGCGCCCGTGGTTTGTGAACTATTTAGAAGTGTTTTGAAGGCCCTAGGCTGTATCATCTAGGAGCTATTGAACTTGAAAGCATTTGGCAGGTGTACGTTTTTCTCAATAATCGTCAGAAATACCTCATTGATTATATTCGTGTATAATCGCACGAGGTCATGACGCGCGAAGCATAGGCTCTTCGTCTTGCCGCCGTGGTTTGTGAACATTTTAGAAGTGGTTTGAAGGCCCTAGGTCCTATCATTTAGGAGCAATTGATCTTGAAAGCATTTGCCAGCTGTATGTTTTTCTCAATAATCGGCAGAAATACCTCATTGAAAATATTTGTGTAAAATCGCACGAGGTCATGACGCGCGAAACATAGGCTCTGCGTCTTGCGCCCGTGGTTTGTGAACGATTTAGAAGTGTTTTGAAGGCCCTAGGCCGTATCATCTAGGAGCTATTGATCTTGAAAGCATTTGCCAGCTGTACGTTTTTCTCAATAATCGGCAGAAATACCTCTTTGAAAATATTCGTGTTAAATCGCACGAGGTCATGACGCGTGAATCATAGGCTCTTCGTCTTGCGGCCGTGGTTTATGAACATTTTAGAAGTGGTTTGAAGGCCCTAGGCCCTATCATCTAGGAGCTATTGATCTTGAAAGCATTTGCCAGCTGTATGTTTTTCTCAATAATCGGCAGAATTACCTCATTGAAAATATTTGTGTAAAATCGCACGAGGTCATGACGCGCGAAACATAGGCTCTGCGTCTTGCGCCCGTGGTTTGTGAACGATTTAGAAGTGGTTTGAAGCCCCTAGGCCGTATCATCAAGGAGCTATTGAACTTGAAAGCATTTGGCAGCTGTACGTTTTTCTCAATAATCAGCAGAAATACCTCATTGAAAATATTTGTGTAAAATCGCACGAGGTCATGACGCGCGAAGTATAGGCTCTTCGTCTTGCGGCCGTGGTTTGTGAACATTTTAGAAGTGGTTTGAAGGCCCTAGGCCCTAACATCTTGGAGCAATTGAACTTGAAAGCATTTGCCAGCTGTACGTTTTTCTCAATAATCGGCAGAAATACCTCATTGATAATATTCGTGTAAAATCGCACAAGGTCATGACGCGCGAACCATTGGCTCTGCATCTTGTGCCCGTGGTTTGTGAACAATTTAGAAGTGATTTGAAGGCCCTAGGCCCTATCATCGAGGATCTATTGATCTTGAAAGCATTTGCCAGCTGTATGTTTTTCTCAATAATCGGCAGAAATACCTCATTGAAAATATTCGTGTAAAATCGCACGAGGTCATGACGCGCGAAACATTGGCTCTGCATCTTGTGCCCGTGGTTTGTGAACAATTTAGAAGTGATTTGAAGGCCCTAGGCCCTATCATCTAGGAGCTATTGATCTTGAAAGCATTTGCCAGCTGTATGTTTTTCTCAATAATCGGCAGAAATACCTCATTGAAAATATTCGTGTAAAATCGCACGAGGTCATGACGCGCGACTCATTGGCTCTGCGTCTTGTGCCCGTGGTTTGAGAACAATTTAGAAGGGATTTGAAGGCCCTAGGCCCTATCATCTAGGAGCTATTGATCTTGAAAGCATTTGCCAGCTGTATGTTTTTCTCAATAATCGGCAGAAATACCTCATTGAAAATATTCGTGTAAAACAGCACGAGGTCATGACGCGCGAAACATAGGCTCTGCGTCTTGCGCCCGTGGTTTGTGAACAATTTAGAAGTGTTTTGAAGGCCCTAGGCCGTATTATCTAGGAGCTATTGAACTTGAAAGCATTTGGCAGCTGTACGTTTTTCTCAATAATCAGCAGAAATACCTCATTGAAAATATTCGTGTAAAATCGCACGAGGTCATGACGCGCGAAGCATAGGCTCTTCGTCTTGCGGCCGTGGTTTGTGAACATTTTAGAAGTGGTTTGAAGGCCCTAGGCCCTATCATCTAGGAGCTATTGATCTTGAAAGCATTTGCCAGCTGTACGTTTTTCTCAATAATCGGCAGAAATACCTCATTGATAATATTCGTGTAAAATCGCACAAGGTCATGACGCGCGAACCATTGGCTCTGCATCTTGTGCCCGTGGTTTGTGAACAATTTAGAAGTGATTTGAAGGCCCTAGGCCCTATCATCGAGGAGCTATTGATCTTGAAAGCATTTGCCAGCTGTATGTTTTTCTCAATAATCGGCAGAAATACCTCATTGAAAATATTCGTGTAAAATCGCACGAGGTCATGACGCGCGAAACATAGGTTCTGCGTCTTGTGCCCGTGTTTTGTGAACAATTTAGAAGTGTTTTGAAGGCCCTAGGCCGTATCATCTAGGAGCTATTGAACTTGAAAGCATTTGGCAGCTGTACGTTTTTCTCAATAATCAGCAGAAATACCTCATTGAAAATATTCGTGTAAAATCGCACGAGGTCATGACGCGCGAAGCATAGGCTCTGCGTCTTGCGCCGGTGGTTTGTGAACACTTTAGAAGTGTTTTGAAGGCCCTAGGCCGTATCATCTAGGAGCTATTTAACTTGAAAGCATTTGGCATCTGTACGTTTTTCTCAATAATCGGCAGGAATACCTCATTGAAAATATTCGTGTAAAATCGCACGAGGTCATGACGCGCGAAGCATAGGCTCTGCATCTTGTGCCCGTGGTTTGTGAACAATTTAGAAGTGATTTGAAGGCCCTAGGCCCTATCATCTAGGAGCTATTGATCTTGAAAGCATTTGCCAGCTGTATGTTTTTCTCAAAAATCCACGTATATACCTCATTGAAAATATTCGTGTAAAATCGCACGAGGTCATGACGCGCGAAACATAGGCTCTGCGTCTTGCGCCCCTGGTTTGTGAACAATTTCGAAGTGTTTTGAAGGCCCTAGGCCGTATCATCTAGGAGCTATTGATCTTGAAAGCATTTGCCAGCTGTACGTTTTTCTCAATAATCGGCAGAAATACCTCTTTGAAAATATTCGTGTAAAATCGCACGAGGTCATGACGCGCGAAACATAGGCTCTGCGTCTTGCGCCCGTGGTTTGTGAACCATTTAGAAGTGTTTTGAAGGCCCTAGGCCGTATCATCTAGGAGCTATTGATCTTGAAAGCATTTGCCAGCTGTATGTTTTTCTCAAAAATCCACGTATATACCTCATTGAAAATATTCGTGTAATATCGCACGAGGTCATGACGCGCGAAACATCGGCTCTGCGTCTTGCGCCCCTGGTTTGTGAACAATTTATAAGTGTTTTGAAGGCCCTAGGCCGTATCATCTAGGAGCTATTGAACTTGAAAGCATTTGGCAGCTGTACGTTTTTCTCAATAATCGGCAGAAATACCTCATTGAAAATATTCGTGTAAAATCGCACGAGGTCATGACGCGCGAAGCATAGGCTCTGCGTCTTGCGCCGGTGGTTTGTGAACAATTTAGAAGTGTTTTGAAGGCCCTAGGCCGTATCATCTAGGAGCTATTTAACTTGAAAGCATTTGGCATCTGTACGTTTTTCTTAATAATCGGCAGAAATACCTCATTGAAAATATTCGTGTAAAATCGCACGAGGTCATGACGCGCGAAGCATAGGCTCTTCGTATTGCGGCCGTGGTTTGTAAACATTTTAGAAGTGGTTTTTAGGCCCTAGGCCCTGTCATCTAGGAGCTATTGATCTTGAAAGCATTTGCCAGCTGTATGTTTTTCTCAATAATCGGCAGAAATACCTCTTTGAACATATTCGTGTACAATCGCACGAGGTCATGACGCGCGAAACATTGGCTCTGCGTCTTGTGCCCCTGGTTTGTGAACAATTTAGAAGTGATTTGAAGGCCCTAGGCCCTATCATCTAGGAGCTATTGATCTTGAAAGCATTTGCCAGCTGTATGTTTTTCTCAATAATCGGCAGAAATACCTCATTGAAAATATTCGTGTAAAATCGCACGAGGTCATGACGCGCGAAACATAGGCTCTGCGTCTTGCGCCCGTGGTTTGTGAACATTTTAGAAGTGGTTTGAAGGCCCTAGGCCCTATCATCTAGGAGCTATTGATCTTGAAAGCATTTGCCAGCTGTACGTTTTTCTCAATAATCGGCAGAAATACCTCTGTGAAAATATTTGTGTAAAATCGCACGAGGTCATGACGCGCGAAACATTGGCTCTGCGTCTTGTGCCCCTGGTTTGTGAACAATTTAGAAGTGATTTGAAGGCCCTAGGCCCTATCATCTAGGAGCTATTGATCTTGAAAGCATTTGCCAGCTGTATGTTTTTCTCAATAATCGGCAGAAATACCTCATTGAAAATATTTGTGTAAAATCGCACGAGGTCATGACGCGCGAAACATTGGCTCTGCGTCTTTTGCCCGTGATATGTGAACAATTTAGAAGTGATTTGAAGGCCCTAGGCCCTATCATCTAGGAGCTATTGATCTTGAAAGCATTTGCCAGCTGTATGTTTTTCTCAAAAATCCACGTATATACCTCATTGAAAATATTCGTGTAAAATCGCACGAGCTCATTACGCCCGAAACATAGGCTCTGCGTCTTGGCCCCTGGTTTGTGAACAATTTAGAAGTGTTTTGAAGGCCCTAGGCCGTATCATCTAGGAGCTATTCATCTTGAAAGCATTTGCCAGCTGTATGTTTTTCTCAATAATCTGCAGAAATACCTCATTGAAAATATTCGTGTAAAATCGCACGAGGTCATGACGCGCGAAGCATAGGCTCTTTGTCTTGCGGCCGTGGTTTGTGAACATTTTAGAAGTGGTTTGAAGGCCCTAGGCCCTATCATCTAGGAGCTATTGAACTTGAATGCATTTGGCAGCTGTACGTTATTCTCAATAATCGGCAGAAATACCTCTTTGAAAATATTCGTGTAAAATGGCACGAGGTCATGACGCGTGAATCATAGGCTTTTCGTCTTGCGGCCGTGGTTTATGAACATTTTAGAAGTGGTTTGAAGGCCCTAGGCCCTATCATCTAGGAGCTATTGATCTTGAAAGCATTTGCCAGCTGTATGTTTTTCTCAATAATCGGCAGAATTACCTCATTGAAAATATTTGTGTAAAAGCGCACGAGGTCATGACGCGCGAAACATAGGCTCTGCGTCTTGCGCCCGTGGTTTGTGAACAATTTAGAAGTGTTTTGAAGGCCCTAGGCCGTATCATCTAGGAGCTATTGAACTTGAAAGCATTTGGCAGCTGTACGTTTTTCTCAATAATCGGCAGAAATACCTCATTGAAAATATTCGTGTAAAATCGCACGAGGTCATGACGCGCGAAACATAGGCTCTTCGTCTTGCGGCCGTGGTTTGTGAACATTTTAGAAGTGGTTTGAAGGCCCTAGGCCCTATCATCTAGGAGCTATTGATCTTGAAAGCATTTGCCAGCTGTATGTTTTTCTCAATAATCGGCAGAAATACCTCATTGAAAATATTCGTGTAAAATCGCACGTGGTCATGACGCGCGAAACATAGGCTCTGCGTCTTGCGCCCGTGGTTTGTGAAATATTTAGAAGTGGTTTGAAGGCCCTAGGCCCTAATATCTAGGAGCAATTGAACTTGAAAGCATTTGCCAGCTGTACGTTTTTCTCAATAATCGGCAGAAATACCTCATTGATAATATTCGTGTAAAATCGCACGAGGTCATGACGCGCGAAATATTTGCTCTGCGTCTTGCGCTCGTGGTTTGTGAACAATTTAGAAGTGATTTGAAGGCCCTAGGCCCTATCATCTAGGAGCTATTGATCTTGAAAGCATTTGCCAGCTGTATGTTTTTCTCAAAAATCCACGTATATACCTCATTGAAAATATTCGTGTAAAATCGCACGAGGTCATGACGCGCGAAACATAGGCTCTGCGTCTTGCGCCCCTGGTTTGTGAACAATTTAGAAGTGTTTTGAAGGCCCTAGGCCGTATCATCTAGGAGCTATTGAACTTGAAAGCATTTGGCAGCTGTACGTTTTTCTCAATAATCGGCAGAAATACCTCATTGAAAATATTCGTGTAAAATCGCACAAGGTCATGACGCGCGAAACATTTGCTCTGCGTCTTGCGCCCGTGTTTTGTGAACGATTTAGAAGTGTTTTGAAGGCCCTAGGCCGTATCATCTAGGAGCTATTGAACTTGAAAGCATTTGCCAGCTGTATGTTTTTCTCAATAATCGGCAGAAATACCTCATTGAAAATATTCGTGTAAAATCGCACAAGGTCATGACGCGCGAAACATAGGCTCTGCGTCTTGCGCCCGTGGTTTGTGAACATTTTAGAAGTGGTTTGAAGGCCCTAGGCCCTATCATCTAGGAGCTATTGATCTTGAAAGCATTTGCCAGCTGTATGTTTTTCTCAATAATCGGCAGAAATACCTCATTGAAAATATTCGTGTAAAATCGTACAAGGTCATGACGCACGAAACATAGGCTCTGCGTCTTGCGCCCGTGGTTTGTGAATTATTTAGAAGTGTTTTGAAGGCCCTAGGCTGTATCATCTAGGCGCTATTGAACTTGAGAGCATTTGGCAGCTGTACGTTTATCTCAATAATCGGCAGAAATACCTCATTGAATATATTCGTGTAAAATCGCACAAGGTCATGACGCGCGAAGCATAGGCTCTTCGTCTTGCCACCGTGGTTTGTGAACATTTTAGAAGTGGTTTGAAGGCCCTAGGCCCTATCATCTAGGAGCAATTGATCTTGAAAGCATTTGCCAGCTGTACGTTTTTCTCAATAATCGGCAGAAATACCTCATTGAAAATATTCGTGTTAAATCGCACGAGGTCATGACGCGCGAAGCATAGGCTCTTCCTCTTGCGGCCCTGGTTTGTGAACATTTTAGAAGTGGTTTGAAGGCCCTAGGCCCTATCATCTAGGAGCTATTGATCTTGAAAGCATTTGCCAGCTGTACATTTTTCTCAATAATCGGCAGAAATACCTCTTTGAAAATATTCGTGTAATATCGCACGAGGTCATGACGCGCGAAGCATAGGCTCTTCGTCTTGCGGCCGTGGTTTATGAACATTTTAGAAGTGGTTTGAAGGCCCTAGGCCCTATCATCTAGGAGCAATTGAACCTGAAAGCATTTGCCAGCTGTATGTTTTTCTCAAAATTCGACGGATATACCTCATTGAAAATATTCGTGTAAAATCGCACGAGGTCATGCCGCGCAAAACATAGGCTCTGCGTCTTGCGCCCCTGGTTTGTGAACATTTTAGAAGTGTTTTGATGGCCATAGGCCGTATCATCTAGGAGCTATTGAACTTGAAAGCATTTGTCAGCTGTACGTTTTTCTCAATAATCGGCAGAAATACCTCTTTGAAAATATTCGTGTAAAATCGCACGAGGTCATGACGCGCGAAGCATAGGCTCTTCGTCTTGCAGCCGTGGTTTGTGAACATTTAAGAAGTGGTTTGAAGGCCCTAGGCCCTATCATCTAGGAGCTATTGATCTTGAAAGCATTTGCCAGCTGTACGTTTTTCTCAATAATCGGCAGAAATACCTCTTTGAAAATATTCGTGTAAAATCGCACGTGGTCATGATGCGCGAAGCATAGGCTCTTCGTCTTGCAGCCGTGGTTTGTGAACATTTTAGAAGTGGTTTGAAGGCCCTAGGCCCTATCATCTAGGAGCTATTGATCTTGAAAGCATTTGCCAGCTGTACGTTTTTCTCAATAATCGGCAGAAATACCTCTTTGAAAATATTCGTGTAAAATCGCACGTGGTCATGACGCGTGAATCATAGGCTCTTCGTCTTGCGACCGTGGTTTATGAACATTTTAGAAGTGGTTTGAAGGCCCTAGGCCCTATCATCTAGGAGCTATTGATCTTGAAAGCATTTGCCAGCTGTATGTTTTTCTCAATAATCGGCAGAAATACCTCATTGAAAATATTCGTGTAATATCGCACGAAGTCATGACGCGCGAACCATAGGCTCTACGTCTTGCGCCCGTGGTTTGTGAACAATTTAGAAGTGTTTTGAAGGCCCTAGGCCCTATCATCTAGGAGCTATTGAACTTGAATGCATTTGGCAGCTGTACGTTATTCTCAATAATCGGCAGAAATACCTCTTTGAAAATATTCGTGTAAAATCGCACGAGGTCATGACGCGTGAATCATAGGCTTTTCGTCTTGCGGCCGTGGTTTATGAACATTTTAGAAGTGGTTTGAAGGCCCTAGGCCCTATCATCTAGGAGCTATTGATCTTGAAAGCATTTGCCAGCTGTATGTTTTTCTCAATAATCGGCAGAAATACCTCATTGAAAATATTTGTGTAAAATCGCACGAGGTCATGACGCGCGACTCATTGGCTCTGCGTCTTGTGCCCATGGTTTGAGAACAATTTAGAAGGGATTTGAAGGCCCTAGGCCCTATCATCTAGGAGCTATTGATCTTGAAAGCATTTGCCAGCTGTATGTTTTTCTCAATAATCGGCAGAAATACCTCATTGAAAATATTCGTGTAATATCGCACGAAGTCATGACGCGCGAACCATAGGCTCTACGTCTTGCGCCCGTGGTTTGTGAACAATTTAGAAGTGTTTTGAAGGCCCTAGGCCGTATCATCTAGGAGCTATTGAACTTGAAAGCATTTGGCAGCTGTACGTTTTTCTCAATAATCGGCAGAAATACCTCATTGAAAATATTCGTGTAAAATCGCACGAGGTCATGACGCGCGAAACATAGGCTCTTCGTCTTGCGGCCGTGGTTTGTGAACATTTTAGAAGTGGTTTGAAGGCCCTAGGCCCTATCATCTAGGAGCTATTGATCTTGAAAGCATTTGCCAGCTGTATGTTTTTCTCAATAATCGGCAGAAATACCTCATTGAAAATATTCGTGTAAAATCGCACGTGGTCATGACGCGCGAAACATAGGCTCTGCGTCTTGCGCCCGTGGTTTGTGAAATATTTAGAAGTGGTTTGAAGGCCCTAGGCCCTAATATCTAGGAGCAATTGAACTTGAAAGCATTTGCCAGCTGTACGTTTTTCTCAATAATCGGCAGAAATACCTCATTGATAATATTCGTGTAAAATCGCACGAGGTCATGACGCGCGAAATATTTGCTCTGCGTCTTGCGCTCGTGGTTTGTGAACAATTTAGAAGTGATTTGAAGGCCCTAGGCCCTATCATCTAGGAGCTATTGATCTTGAAAGCATTTGCCAGCTGTATGTTTTTCTCAAAAATCCACGTATATACCTCATTGAAAATATTCGTGTAAAATCGCACGAGGTCATGACGCGCGAAGCATAGGCTCTTCGTCTTGCAGCCGTGGTTTGTGAACATTTTAGAAGTGGTTTGAAGGCCCTAGGCCCTATCATCTAGGAGCTATTGATTTTGAAAGCATTTGCCAGCTGTACGTTTTTCTCAATAATCGGCAGAAATACCTCTTTGAAAATATTCGTGTAAAATCGCACGAGGTCATGACGCGTGAATCATAGGCTCTTCGTCTTGCGACCGTGGTTTATGAACATTTTAGAAGTGGTTTGAAGGCCCTAGGCCCTATCATCTAGGAGCTATTGATCTTGAAAGCATTTGCCAGCTGTATGTTTTTCTCAATAATCGGCAGAAATACCTCATTGAAAATATTCGTGTAATATCGCACGAAGTCATGACGCGCGAACCATAGGCTCTACGTCTTGCGCCCGTGGTTTGTGAACAATTTAGAAGTGTTTTGAAGGCCCTAGGCCGTATCATCTAGGAGCTATTGAACTTGAAAGCATTTGGCAGCTGTACGTTTTTCTCAATAATCGGCAGAAATACCTCATTGAAAATATTCGTGTAAAATCGCACGAGGTCATGACGCGCGCAACATAGGCTCTTCGTCTTGCGGCCGTGGTTTGTGAACATTTTAGAAGTGGTTTGAAGGCCCTAGGCCCTATCATCTAGGAGCTATTGATCTTGAAAGCATTTGCCAGCTGTATGTTTTTCTCAATAATCGGCAGAAATACCTCATTGAAAATATTCGTGTAAAATCGCACGTGGTCATGACGCGCGAAACATAGGCTCTGCGTCTTGCGCCCGTGGTTTGTGAAATATTTAGAAGTGGTTTGAAGGCCCTAGGCCCTATCATCTAGGAGCTATTGATCTTGAAAGCATTTGCCAGCTGTATGTTTTTCTCAAAAATCCACGTATATACCTCATTGAAAATATTCGTGTAAAATCGCACGAGGTCATGACGCGCGAAACATAGGCTCTGCATCTTGCGCCCCTGGTTTGTGAACAATTTAGAAGTGTTTTGAAGGCCCTAGGCCGTATCATCTAGGAGCTATTGAACTTGAAAGCATTTGGCAGCTGTACGTTTTTCTCAATAATCGGCAGAAATACCTCATTGAAAGTATTCGTGTAAAATCGCACGAGGTCATGTCGCGCGAAACATAGGCTCTGCGTCTTGCGCCCCTGGTTTGTGAACAATTTAGAAGTGTTTTGAAGGCCCTAGGCCGTATCATCTAGGAGCTATTGAACTTGAATGCATTTGGCAGCTGTACGTTTTTCTCAATAATCGGCAGAAATACCTCATTGAAAATATTCGTGTAAAATCGCACAAGGTCATGACGCGCGAAACATTTGCTCTGCGTCTTGCGCCCGTGTTTTGTGAACGATTTAGAAGTGTTTTGAAGGCCCTAGGCCGTATCATCTAGGAGCTATTGAACTTGAAAGCATTTGCCAGCTGTTTGTTTTTCTCAATAATCGGCAGAAATACCTCATTGAAAATATTCGTGTAAAATCGCACAAGGTCATGACGCGCGAAACATAGGCTCTGCGTCTTTCGCCCGTGGTTTGTGAACATTTTAGAAGTGGTTTGAAGGCCCTAGGCCCTATCATCTAGGAGCTATTGATCTTGAAAGCATTTGCCAGCTGTATGTTTTTCTCAATAATCGGCAGAAATACCTCATTGAAAATATTCGTGTAAAATCGTACAAGGTCATGACGCACGAAACATAGGCTCTGCGTCTTGCGCCCGTGGTTTGTGAATTATTTAGAAGTGTTTTGAAGGCCCTAGGCTGTATCATCTAGGCGCTATTGAACTTGAGAGCATTTGGCAGCTGTACGTTTATCTCAATAATCGGCAGAAATACCTTATTGAATATATTCGTGTAAAATCGCACAAGGTCATGACGCGCGAAGCATAGGCTCTTCGTCTTGCCACCGTGGTTTGTGAACATTTTAGAAGTGGTTTGAAGGCCCTAGGCCCTATCATCTAGGAGCAATTGATCTTGAGAGCATTTGCCAGCTGTACGTTTTTCTCAATAATCGGCAGAAATACCTCATTGAAAATATTCATGTAAAATCGCACGAGGTCATGACGCGCGAAGCATAGGCTCTTCCTCTTGCGGCCCTGGTTTGTGAACATTTTAGAAGTGGTTTGAAGGCCCTAGGCCCTATCATCTAGGAGCTATTGATCTTGAAAGCATTTGCCAGCTGTACATTTTTCTCAATAATCGGCAGAAATACCTCTTTGAAAATATTCGTGTAATATCGCACGAGGTCATGACGCGCGAAGCATAGGCTCTTCGTCTTGCGGCCGTGGTTTATGAACATTTTAGAAGTGGTTTGAAGGCCCTAGGCCCTATCATCTAGGAGCTATTGAACCTGAAAGCATTTGCCAGCTGTATGTTTTTCTCAAAATTCGACGGATATACCTCATTGAAAATATTCGTGTAAAATCGCACGAGGTCATGCCGCGCAAAACATAGGCTCTGCGTCTTGCGCCCCTGGTTTGTGAACATTTTAGAAGTGTTTTGAAGGCCATAGGCCGTATCATCTAGGAGCTATTGAACTTGAAAGCATTTGTCAGCTGTACGTTTTTCTCACTAATCGGCAGAAATACCTCTTGGAAAATATTCGTGTAAAATCGCTCTAGGTCATGACGCGCGAAGCATAGGCTCTTCGTCTTGCAGCCGTGGTTTGTGAACATTTAAGAAGTGGTTTGAAGGCCCTAGGCCCTATCATCTAGGAGCTATTGATCTTGAAAGCATTTGCCAGCTGTACGTTTTTCTCAATAATCGGCAGAAATACCTCTTTGAAAATATTCGTGTAAAATCGCACTAGGTCATGATGCGCGAAGCATAGGCTCTTCGTCTTGCAGCCGTGGTTTGTGAACATTTTAGAAGTGGTTTGAAGGCCCTAGGCCCTATCATCTAGGAGCTATTGATCTTGAAAGCATTTGCCAGCTGTACGTTTTTCTCAATAATCGGCAGAAATACCTCTTTGAAAATATTCGTGTAAAATCGCACGAGGTCATGACGCGTGAATCATAGGCTCTTCGTCTTGCAACCGTGGTTTATGAACATTTTAGAAGTGGTTTGAAGGCCCTAGGCCCTATCATCTAGGAGCTATTGATCTTGAAAGCATTTGCCAGCTGTATGTTTTTCTCAATAATCGGCAGAAATACCTCTTTGAAAATATTCGTGTAATATCGCACGAGGTCATGACGCGCGAAGCATAGGCTCTTCGTCTTGCGGCCGTGGTTTATGAACATTTTAGAAGTGGTTTGAAGGCCCTAGGCCCTATCATCTAGGAGCTATTGAACCTGAAAGCATTTGCCAGCTGTATGTTTTTCTCAAAATTCGACGGATATACCTCATTGAAAATATTCGTGTAAAATCGCACGAGGTCATGCCGCGCAAAACATAGGCTCTGCGTCTTGCGCCCCTGGTTTGTGAACATTTTAGAAGTGTTTTGAAGGCCATAGGCCGTATCATCTAGGAGCTATTGAACTTGAAAGCATTTGTCAGCTGTACGTTTTTCTCAATAATCGGCAGAAATACCTCTTGGAAAATATTCGTGTAAAATCGCTCTAGGTCATGACGCGCGAAGCATAGGCTCTTCGTCTTGCAGCCGTGGTTTGTGAACATTTAAGAAGTGGTTTGAAGGCCCTAGGCCCTATCATCTAGGAGCTATTGATCTTGAAAGCATTTGCCAGCTGTACGTTTTTCTCAATAATCGGCAGAAATACCTCTTTGAAAATATTCGTGTAAAATCGCACTAGGTCATGATGCGCGAAGCATAGGCTCTTCGTCTTGCAGCCGTGGTTTGTGAACATTTTAGAAGTGGTTTGAAGGCCCTAGGCCCTATCATCTAGGAGCTATTGATCTTGAAAGCATTTGCCAGCTGTACGTTTTTCTCAATAATCGGCAGAAATACCTCTTTGAAAATATTCGTGTAAAATCGCACGAGGTCATGACGCGTGAATCATAGGCTCTTCGTCTTGCGACCGTGGTTTATGAACATTTTAGAAGTGGTTTGAAGGCCCTAGGCCCTATCATCTAGGAGCTATTGATCTTGAAAGCATTTGCCAGCTGTATGTTTTTCTCAATAATCGTCAGAATTACCTCATTGAAAATATTTGTGTAAAATCGCCCGAGGTCATGACGCGCGAAACATAGGCTCTGCGTCTTGCGCCCGTGGTTTGTGAATAATTTAGAAGTGTTTTGAAGGCCCTAGGCCGTATCATCTAGGAGCTATTGATCTTGAAAGCATTTGCCAGCTGTATGTTTTTCTCAATAATCGGCAGAAATACCTCATTGAAAATATTCGTGTAAAATCGCACGAGGTCATGACGCGCGAAGCATAGGCTCTGCGTCTTGCGCCCGTGGTTTGTGAACGATTTAGAAGTGTTTTGAAGGCCCTAGGCCGTTTCATCTAGGAGCTATTGAACTTGAAAGCATTTGCCAGCTGTATGTTTTTCTCAAAATTCGACGGATATACCTCATTGAAAATATTCGTGTAAAATCGCACGAGGTCATGCTGCGCAATACATAGGCTCTGCGTCTCTCGCCCCTGGTTTGTGAACAATTTAGAAGTGTTTTGAAGGCCATAGGCCGTATCATCTAGGAGCTATTGAACTTGAAAGCATTTGTCAGCTGTACGTTTTTTTCAATAATCGGCAGAAATTCCTCATTGAAAATATTAGTGTAAAATCGCACGAGGTCATGACGCGCGAAGCATAGGCTCTTCGTCTTGCCGCCGTGGTTTGTGAACATTTTAGAAGTGGTTTGAAGGCCCTAGGCCCTATCATCTAGGAGCTATTGATCATGAAAGCATTTGCCAGCTGTACGTTTTTCTCAATAATCGGCAGAAATACCTCTTTGAAAATATTCGTGTAAAATCGCACGAGGTCATGACGCGTGAATCATAGGCTCTTCGTCTTGCGACCATGGTTTATGAACATTTTAGAAGTGGTTTGAAGGCCCTAGGCCCTATCATCTAGGAGCTATTGATCTTGAAAGCATTTGCCAGCTGTATGTTTTTCTCAATAATCGGCAGAATTACCTCATTGAAAATATTTGTGTAAAATCGCACGAGGTCATGACGCGCGAAACATAGGCTCTGCGTCTTGCGCCCATGGTTTGTGAACAATTTAGAAGTGTTTTGAAGGCTCTAGGCCGTATCATCTAGGAGCTATTGAACTTGAAAGCATTTGCCAGCTGTATGTTTTTCTCAAAAATCGACGGATATACCTCATTGAAAATATTCGTGTAAAATCGCACGAGGTCATGCCGCGCAAATCATAGGCTCTGCGTCTTGCGCCCCTGGTTTGTGAACAATTTAGTAGTGTTTTGAAGGCCCTAGCCCGTATCATCTAGGAGCTATTGATCTTGAAAGCATTTGCCAGCTGTATGTTTTTCTCAATAATCGGCAGAAATACCTCATTGAAAATATTCGTGTAAAATCGCACGAGATCATGATGCGCGAAGCATAGGCTCTTCGTCTTGCCGCCGTGGTTTGTGAACATTTTAGAAGTGGTTTGAAGGCCCTAGGCCCTATCATCTAGGAGCTATTGATCATGAAAGCATTTGCCAGCTGTATGTTTTTCTCAATAATCGGCATAATTACCTCATTGAAAATATTTGTGTAAAATCGCACGAGGTCATGACGCGCGAAACATAGGCTCTGCGTCTTGCGCCCGTGGTTTGTGAACAATTTAGAAGTGTTTTGAAGGCCCTAGGCCGTATCATCTAGGAGCTATTGATCTTGAAAGCATTTGCCAGCTGTATGTTTTTCTCAATAATCGGCAGAAATACCTCATTGAAAATATTCGTGTAAAATCGCACGAGGTCATGCCGCGCAGACCATAGGCTCTGCGTCTTGCGCCCCTGGTTTGTGAACAATTTAGAAGTGTTTTGAAGGCCATAGGCCGTATCATCTAGGAGCTATTTAACTTGAAAGCATATGGCATCTGTACGTTTTTCTCAATAATCGGCAGAAATACCTCATTGAAAATATTCGTGTAAAATCGCACGAGGTCATGACGCGCGAAGCATAGGCTCTTCGTCTTGCGGCCGTGGTTTGTGAACATTTTAGATGTGGTTTGAAGTCCCTAGGCCCTATCATCTAGGAGCAATTGATCTTGAAAGCATTTGCCAGCTGTATGTTTTTCTCAAAAATCCACGGATATACCTCATTGAAAATATTCGTGTAAAATCGCACAAGGTCATGACGCGCGAAACATTGGCTCTGCGTCTTGTGCCTGTGGTTTGTGAACAATTTAGAAGTCATTTGATGGCCCTAGGCCCTATCATCTAGGAGCTATTGATCCTGAAAGCATTTGCCAGCTGTATGCTTTTCTCAATAATCGGCAGAAATACCTCATTGAAAATATTCGTGTAAAATCGCACGAGGTCATGACGCGTGAAACATAGGCTCTGCGTCTTGCGCCCGTGGTTTGTGAACAATTTAGAAGTGTTTTGAAGGCCCTAGGCCGTATCATCTATGAGCTATTGATCTTGAAAGCATTTGTCAGCTGTACGTTTTTTTCAATAATCGGCAGAAATACCTCATTGAATATATTCGTGTAAAATCGCACGAGGTCATGACGCGCGAAGCATAGGCTCTTCGTCTTGCCGCCGTGGTTTGTGAACATTTTAGAAGTGGTTTGAAGGCCCTAGGCCCTATCATCTAGGAGCTATTGAACTTGAAAGCATTTGCCAGCTGTATGTTTTTCTCAATAATCGGCAGAAATACCTCATTGAATATATTCGTGTAAAATCGCACGAGGTCATGACGCGCGAAGCATAGGCTCTTTGTCTTGCCGCCGTGGTTTGTGAACATTTTAGAAGTGGTTTGAAGGCCCTAGGCCCTATCATCTAAGAGCTTTTGATCTTGAAATCATTTGCCCGCTATATGTTTTTCTCAATAATCGGCAGAAATTCCTCATTGAAAATATGCGTGTAAAATCGCACGAGGTCATGACGCGCGAAGCATAGGCTCTTTGTCTTGCCGCCGTGGTTTGTGAACATTTTAGAAGTGGTTTGAAGGCCCTAGGTCCTATCATCTAGGAGCAATTGATCTTGAAAGCATTTGCCAGCTGTATGTTTTTCTCAAAAATCTGCGGACATACCTCATTGAAAATATTCGTGTAAAATCGCACGAGGTCATGACGCGCGAAACATTGGCTCTGCGTCTTGTGCCCGTGGTTTGAGAACAATTTAGAAGAGATTTGAAGGCCCTAGGCCCTATCATCTAGGAGCTATTGATCTTGAAAGCATTTGCCAGCTGTATGTTTTTCTCAATAATCGACAGAAATTCCTCATTGAAAATATTCGTGTAAAATCGCACGAGGTCATGACGCGCGAAACATAGGCTCTGCGTCTTGCGCCCGTGGTTTGTGAACGATTTAGAAGTGTTTTGAAAGCCCTAGGCCGTATCATCTAGGAGCTATTGAACTTGAAAGCATTTGGCAGCTGTACGTTTTTCTCAATAATCGGCAGAAATACCTCATTGAAAATATTTGTGTAAAATCGCACAAGGTCATGACGCGCGACTCATTGGCTCTTCGTCTTGCGGCCGTGGTTTGTGAATGATTTAGAAGTGTTTTGAAGGCCCTAGGCTGTATCATCTAGGAGCTATTGAACTTGAGAGCATTTGGCAGCTGTACGTTTTTCTCAATAATCGGCAGAAATACCTCATTGAATATATTCGTGTAAAATCGCACGAGGTCATGACGCGCGAAGCATAGGCTCTTTGTCTTGCCGCCGTGGTTTGTGAACATTTTAGAAGTGGTTTGAAGGCCCTAGGCCCTATCATCTAAGAGCTTTTGATCTTGAAATCATTTGCCCGCTATATGTTTTTCTCAATAATCGGCAGAAATTCCTCATTGAAAATATGCGTGTAAAATCGCACGAGGTCATGACGCGCGAAGCATAGGCTCTTTGTCTTGCCGCCGTGGTTTGTGAACATTTTAGAAGTGGTTTGAAGGCCCTAGGTCCTATCATCTAGGAGCAATTGATCTTGAAAGCATTTGCCAGCTGTATGTTTTTCTCAAAAATCTGCGGACATACCTCATTGAAAATATTCGTGTAAAATCGCACGAGGTCATGACGCGCGAAACATTGGCTCTGCGTCTTGTGCCCGTGGTTTGAGAACAATTTAGAAGAGATTTGAAGGCCCTAGGCCCTATCATCTAGGAGCTATTGATCTTGAAAGCATTTGCCAGCTGTATGTTTTTCTCAATAATCGACAGAAATTCCTCATTGAAAATATTCGTGTAAAATCGCACGAGGTCATGACGCGCGAAACATAGGCTCTGCGTCTTGCGCCCGTGGTTTGTGAACGATTTAGAAGTGTTTTGAAAGCCCTAGGCCGTATCATCTAGGAGCTATTGAACTTGAAAGCATTTGGCAGCTGTACGTTTTTCTCAATAATCGGCAGAAATACCTCATTGAAAATATTTGTGTAAAATCGCACAAGGTCATGACGCGCGACTCATTGGCTCTTCGTCTTGCGGCCGTGGTTTGTGAATGATTTAGAAGTGTTTTGAAGGCCCTAGGCTGTATCATCTAGGAGCTATTGAACTTGAGAGCATTTGGCAGCTGTACGTTTTTCTCAATAATCGGCAGAAATACCTCATTGAATATATTCGTGTAAAATCGCACGAGGTCATGACGCGCGAAACATTGGCTCTGCGTCTTGTGCCCGTGGTTTGTGAACAATTTAGAAGTGATTTGAAGGCCCTAGGCCCTATCATCTAGGAGCTATTGATCTTGAAAGCATTTGCCAGCTGTATGTTTTTCTCAATAATCCGCAGAAATACCTCATTGAAAATATTCGTGTAAAATCGCACGAGGTCATGACGCGCGAAACATTGGCTCTGCGTCTTGTGCCCGTAGTTTGTGAACAATTTAGAAGTGATTTGAAGGCCCTAGGCCCTATCATCTTGGAGCTATTGATCTTGAAAGCATTTGCCAGCTGTACTTTTTTCTCAATAATCGGCAAAAATACCTCATTGAAAATATTCGTGTAAAATCGCACGAGGTCATGACGCGCGAAGCATAGGCTCTTCGTCTTGCGGCCGTGGTTTGTGAACATTTTAGAAGTGGTTTGAAGGCCCTAGGTCCTATCATCTAGGAGCTATTGATCTTGAAAGCATTTGCCAGCTGTATGTTTTTCTCAATAATCCGCAGAAATTCCTCATTGAAAATATTCGTGTAAAATCGCACGAGGTCATGACGCGCGAAGCATAGGCTCTGCGTCTTGCGCCCGTGGTTTGTGAAATATTTAGAAGTGGTTTGAAGGCCCTTGGCCGTATCATCTAGGAGCTATTGATCTTGAAAGCATTTGCCAGCTGTATGTTTTTCTCAATAATCCGCAGAAATTCCTCATTGAAAATATTCGTGTAAAATCGCACGAGGTCATGACGCGCGAAGCATAGGCTCTGCGTCTTGCGCCCGTGGTTTGTGAAATATTTAGAAGTGGTTTGAAGGCCCTTGGCCGTATCATCTAGGAGCTATTGAACTTGAAAGCATTTGGCAGCTGTACGTTTTTCTCAATAATCGGCAGAAATACCTCATTGAAAATATTTGTGTAAAATCGCACGAGGTCATGACGCGCGAAGCATAGGCTCTTCGTCTTGCGGCCATGGTTTGTGAATATTTTAGAAGTGGTTTGAAGGCCCTAGGCCCTATCATCTAGGAGCTATTGATCTTGAAAGCATTTGCCAGCTGTATGTTTTTCTCAATAATCCGCAGAAATTCCTCATTGAAAATATTCGTGTAAAATCGCACGAGGTCCTGACGCGCGAAACACAGGCTCTGCGTCTTGCGCCCGTGGTTTGTGAACGATTTAGAAGTGTTTTGAAGGCCCTAGGCTGTATCATCTAGGAGCTATTGAACTTGAAAGCATTTGGCAGCTGTACGTTTTTCTCAATAATCGGCAGAAATACCTCATTGAATATATTCGTGTAAAATCGCACGAGGTCATGACGCGCGAAGCATAGGCTCTTCGTCTTGCCGCCGTGGTTTGTGAACATTTTAGAAGTGGTTTGAAGGCCCTAGGCCCTATCATCTAGGAGCAATTGATCTTGAAAGCATTTGCCAGCAGTCTGTTTTTCTCAGATATCCGCGGATATACCTCCTTGAAAATATTCGTGTAAAATCGCACGAGGTCATGACGCGCGAAACATTGGCTCTGCTTCTTGTGCCCGTGGATTGTGAACAATTTAGAAGTGATTTGAAGGCCCTAGGCCGTATCATCTAGGAGCTATTGATCTTGAAAGCATTTGCCAGCTGTACGTTTTTCTCAATAATCGGCAGAAATACCTCATTGAAAATATTCGCGTAAAATCGCACGAGGTCATGACGCGTGAAGCATAGGCTCTGCGTCTTGCGCCCGTGGTTTGTGAACAATTTAGAAGTGGTTTGAAGGCCCTAGGCCCTATCATCTAGGAGCTATTGAACTTGAAAGCATTTGCCAGCTCTACATTTTTCTCAATAATCGGCGGAATTCCCTCATTGGAAATATTCGTGTAAAATCACACGAGGTCATGCCGCGCGAAACATAAGCTCTGCGTCTTGTGCCCGTGGTTTCTGAACATTTTAGAAGTAGTTTGAAGGCCCTAGGCCCTATCATCTAGGAGCTATTGATCTTGAAAGCATTTGCCAGCTGTATGTTTTTCTCAATAATCCGCAGATATACCTCAGTGAAAATATTTGTGTTAAATCGCACGAGGTCATGACGCGCGAATCATAGGCTCTTCGTCTTGCGGCCGTGGTTTATGAGCATTTTAGAAGTGGTTTGAAGGCCCTAGGCCCTATCATCTAGGAGCTATTGATCTTGAAAGCATTTGCCAACTGTATGTTTTTCTCAATAATCCGCAGATATACCTCATTGAAAATATTCGTGTAAAATCGCACGAGGTCATGACGCGCGAAACATAGGCTCTGCGTCTTGCGCCAGTGGTTTCTGAACATTTTAGAAGTGGTTTGAAGACCCTAGGCCCTATCATCTAGGAGCTATTGATCTTGAAAGCATTTGCCAGCTGTACGTTTTTCTCAATAATCGGCAGAAATACTTTTTTGAATATATTCATGTAAAATCGCACGAGGTCATGACGCGCAAAGCATAGGCTCTGCGTCTTGCTCCCGTGGTTTGTGAACAATTTAGAAATGGTTTGAAGACCCTAGGCCCTATCATCTAGGAGCTATTGATCTTGAAAGCATTTGCCAGCTGTACGTTTTTCTCAATAATCGGCAGAAATACTTCTTTGAATATATTCATGTAAAATCGCACGAGGTCATGACGCGCAAAGCATAGGCTCTGCGTCTTGCTCCCGTGGTTTGTGAACAATTTAGAAATGGTTTGATGACCCTATGCCCTATCATCTAGGAGCTATTGAACTTGAAACCATTTGCCAGCTGTACTTTTTTCTCAATAATCGGCAGAAATACCTCATTGATAATATTCGTGTAAAATCGCACGAGGTCATGACGCGCGAAGCATAGTCTCTGCGTCTTGCGCCCGTGGTTTGTAAACAATTTAGACGTGGTTTGAAGGCCCTAGGCCCTATCATATCGGAGCTATTAAACTTGAAAGCATTTGCCAGCTGTACGTTTTTCTCAATAATCCGCAGAAATCCCTCATTGAAAATATTCGTGTAAAATCGCATGAGGTCATGACGCGCGAAGCATAGGCTCTGTGTCTTGCGGCCGTGGTTTGTGAACATTTTAGAAGTGGTTTGAAGGCCCTAAGCCCTATCATCTAGGAGCAATTGATCTTGAAAGCATTTGCCAGCCTTATGTTTTTCTCAAAAATCCATGGATATACCTCATTGAAAATATTTGTGTAAAATCGCACAAGGTCATGACGCGCGAAACATTGGCTCTGCGTCTTGTGCCCCTGGTTTGTGAAGAATTTAGAAGTCATTTGATGGCCCTAGGCCCTATCATCTAGGAGCTATTGATCTTGAAAGCATTTGCCAGCTGTATGTTTTTCTCAATAATCGGCAGAAATACCTCATTGAAAATATTTGTGTAAAATCGCACGAGGTCATGACGCGCGAAGCATAGGCTCTTCGTCTTGCAGCCGTGGTTTGTGAACATTTTAGAAGTGGTTTGAAGGCCCTAGGCCCTATCATCTAGGAGCTCTTGATCTTGAAAGCATTTGCCAGCTGTATGTTTTTCTCAATAATCGGCAGAAATATCTCATTGAAAATATTCGTGTAAAATCGCACGAGGTCATGACGCGCTAAACATTGGCTCTGCGTCTTGTGCCCATGGTTTGTGAACAATTCAGAAGTGATTTGAAGGCCCTAGGCCCTATCATCTAGGAGCTATTGATCTTGAAAGCATTTGCCAGCTGTATGTTTTTCTCAAAAATCCACGGATATACCTCATTGAAAATATTCGTGTAAAATCACATGAGGTCATGACGCGCGAAACATTGGCTCTGCGTCTTGTGCCCGTGGTTTGTGAACAATTTAGAAGTGATTGGAAGGCCCTAGGCCCTATCATCTAGGAGCTATTGATCTTGAAAGCATTTGCCAGCTGTATGTTTTTCTCAATAATCGGCAGAAATACCTCATTGAAAATATTCGTGTAAAATCGCACGAGGTCATGACGCGCGAAACATACGCTCTGCGTCTTGCGCCCGTGGTTTGTAAACAATTTAGAAGTGTTTTGAAGGCCCTAGGCCGTATCATCTAGGAGTTATTTAACTTGAAAGCATTTGGCATCTGTATGTTTTTCTCAATAATCGGCAGAAATACCTCATTAAAAATATTCGTGTAAAATTGCACGAGGTCATGACGCGCGAAGCATATGCTCTGCGTCTTGCGCCCGTGGTTTGTGAACAATTTAGAAGTGTTTTGAAGGCCCTAGGCCGTATCATCTAGGAGCTATTGAACTTGAAATCATTTGTCAGCTGTACGTTTTTTTCAATAATCGGCAGAAATACCTATTGAAAATATTCGTGTAAAATCGCACGAGGTCATGACGCACGAAGCATAGGCTCTTCGTCTTGCGGCCGTGGTTTGTGAACATTTTAGAAGTGGTTTGAAGGCCCTAGGCCCTAGCATCTAGGAGCTATTGATCTTGAAGGCATTTGCCAGCTGTACGTTTTTCTCAATAATCGGCAGAAATACCTCTTTTAAAATATTCGTGTAAAATCGCACGAGATCATGACGCGCGAAGCATAGGCTCTTCGTCTTGCAGCCGTGGTTTGTGAACATTTTATAAGTGTTTTGAAGGCCCTAGGCCCTATCATCTAGGAGCAATTGATCTTGAAAGCATTTGCCAGCTGTATGTTTTTCTCAATAATCCGCAGAAATACCTCATTGAAAATATTTGTGTAAAATCTCACGAGGTCATGATGCGCGAAGCATAGGCTCTGCGTCTTGCGCCCGTGGTTTGTGAAATATTTAGAAGTGGTTTGAAGGCCCTAGGCCCTAACATCTAGGAGCAATTGAACTTGAAAGCATTTGCCAGCTGTACGTTTTTATCAATAATCGGCAGAAATACCTCAATGATAATATTCGTGAAAAATCGCACGAGGTCATGACGCGCGAAGCATAAGCTCTGCGTCTTGCGCCCGTGGTTTGTGAAATATTTAGAAGTGGTTTGAAGGCCCTAGGCCCTAACATCTAATACCTATTGAACTTGAAAGCATTTTCCAGCTATTCGTTTTTCTCAATAATCGGCAGAAATACCTCATTGATAATATTTCTGTAAAATCGCACGAGGTCATGACGCGTGAAGCATAGGCTCTGCGTCTTGCGCCCGTGGTTTGTGAACAATTTCGAAGTGGTTTGTAGACCCTAGGTCCTATCATGTAGGAGCTATTGAACTTGAATGCATTTGCCAGCTGTACGGTTTTCTCAATAATCGGCAGAAATTCCTCATTGAAAATATTCGTGTAATATCGCACGAGGTCATGACGCGCGAAGCAAAGGCTCTGCGTCTTGCGCCCGTGGTTTGTGAAATATTTAGAATTGGTTTGAAGGCCCTAGGCCCTAACATCTAGTTGCAATTGAACTTGAAAGTGTGTGCCAGCTGTACGTTTTTCTCAAAAATCGGCAGAAATACCTCCTTGAAAATATTAGTGTAAAATCGTACGAGGTCATGACGCGCGAAACATTGGCTCTGCATCTTGTGCCCGTGGTTTGTGAACAATTTAGAAGTGTTTTGAAGGCCCTAGGCCGTATCATCTAGGAGCTATTTAACTTGAAAGCATTTGGCATCTGTACGTTTTTCTCAATAATCGGCAGAAATACCTCATTGAAAATATTCCTGTAAAATCGCACGAGGTCATGACGCGCGAAGCATAGGCTCTTCGTCTTGCGGCCGTGGTTTGTGAACATTTTAGAAGTGGTTTGAAGGCCCTACGCCCTATCATCTAGGAGCAATTGATCTTGAAAGCATTTGCCAGCCTTATGTTTTTCTCAAAAATCCACGGATATACCTCATTGAAAATATTTGTGTAAAATCGCACAAGGTCATGACGCGCGAAACATTGGCTCTGCGTCTTGTGCCCCTGGTTTGTGAAGAATTTAGAAGTCATTTGATGGCCCTAGGCCCTATCATCTAGGAGCTATTGATCTTGAAAGCATTTGCCAGCTGTATGTTTTTCTCAATAATCGGCAGAAATACCTCATTGAAAATATTCGTGTAAAATCGCACGAGGTCATGACGCGCGAAGCATAGGCCCTGCGTCTTGCGCCCGTGGTTTGTGAACAATTTAGAAGTGTTTTGAAGTCCCTAGGCCGTATCATCTAGGAGCTATTGAACTTGAAAGCATTTGTCAGCTGTACGTTTTTTTCAATAATTGGCAGAAATACCTATTGAAAATATTTGTGTAAAATCGCACGAGGTCATGACGCGCGAAACATTGGCTCTGCGTCTTGTGCCCGTGGTTTGTGAACAATTTAGAAGTGATTGGAAGGCCCTAGGCCCTATCATCTAGGAGCTATTGATCTTGAAAGCATTTGCCAGCTGTATGTTTTTCTCAATAATCGGCAGAAATACCTCATTGAAAATATTCGTGTAAAATCGCACGAGGTCATGACGCGCGAAACATACGCTCTGCGTCTTGCGCCCGTGGTTTGTAAACAATTTAGAAGTGTTTTGAAGGCCCTAGGCCGTATCATCTAGGAGTTATTTAACTTGAAAGCATTTGGCATCTGTATGTTTTTCTCAATAATCGGCAGAAATACCTCATTAAAAATATTCGTGTAAAATCGCACGAGGTCATGACGCGCGAAGCATATGCTCTGCGTCTTGCGCCCGTGGTTTGTGAACAATTTAGAAGTGTTTTGAAGGCCCTAGGCCGTATCATCTAGGAGCTATTGAACTTGAAAGCATTTGTCAGCTGTACGTTTTTTTCAATAATCGGCAGAAATACCTATTGAAAATATTCGTGTAAAATCGCACGAGGTCATGACGCACGAAGCATAGGCTCTTCGTCTTGCGGCCGTGGTTTGTGAACATTTTAGAAGTGGTTTGAAGGCCCTAGGCCCTAGCATCTAGGAGCTATTGATCTTGAAGGCATTTGCCAGCTGTACGTTTTTCTCAATAATCGGCAGAAATACCTCTTTTAAAATATTCGTGTAAAATCGCACGAGATCATGACGCGCGAAGCATAGGCTCTTCGTCTTGCAGCCGTGGTTTGTGAACATTTTATAAGTGTTTTGAAGGCCCTAGGCCCTATCATCTAGGAGCAATTGATCTTGAAAGCATTTGCCAGCTGTATGTTTTTCTCAATAATCCGCAGAAATACCTCATTGAAAATATTCGTGTAAAATCTCACGAGGTCATGATGCGCGAAGCATAGGCTCTGCGTCTTGCGCCCGTGGTTTGTGAAATATTTAGAAGTGGTTTGAAGGCCCTAGGCCCTAACATCTAGGAGCAATTGAACTTGAAAGCATTTGCCAGCTGTACGTTTTTCTCAATAATCGGCAGAAATACCTCAATGATAATATTCGTGAAAAATCGCACGAGGTCATGACGCGCGAAGCATAAGCTCTGCGTCTTGCGCCCGTGGTTTGTGAAATATTTAGAAGTGGTTTGAAGGCCCTAGGCCCTAACATCTAATAGCTATTGAACTTGAAAGCATTTTCCAGCTATTCGTTTTTCTCAATAATCGGCAGAAATACCTCATTGATAATATTTCTGTAAAATCGCACGAGGTCATGACGCGTGAAGCATAGGCTCTGCGTCTTGCGCCCGTGGTTTGTGAACAATTTCGAAGTGGTTTGTAGACCCTAGGTCCTATCATGTAGGAGCTATTGAACTTGAATGCATTTGCCAGCTGTACGGTTTTCTCAATAATCGGCAGAAATTCCTCATTGAAAATATTCGTGTAAAATCGCACGAGGTCATGACGCGCGATGCATAGGCTCTGCGTCTTGCGCCCATGGTTTGTGAATAATTTAGAAGTGGTTGGAAGGCCTTAGGCCCTATCATCTAGGAGCTATTGAACTTGAAAGCATTTGCCAGCTGTACGTTTTTCTCAATAATCGGCAAGAATACCTCATTGAAAATATTTGTGTAAAATCGCACGAGGTCATGACGCGCGAAGCATAGGCTCTGTGTCTTGCGCCCGTGGTTTGTGAACATTTTAGAAGTTGTTTGAAGGCCCTAGGCCCTATCATCTAGGAGTTATTGAACTTGAAAGCATTTGCCAGCTGTACATTTTTCTCAATAATCGGCAGAAATTCCTCATTGAAAATATTTTTGTAAAATTACACGAGGGCATGACGCGCGAAGCATATGCTCTGCGTCTTGCGCCCGTGGTTTGTGTAGAATTTAGAAGTGGTTTGAAGGCCCTAGGCCCTATCATCTAGGAGCTATTGAACTTGAAAGCATATGCCAGCTGTACGTTTATCTCAATAATCCGCAGAAATCCCTCATTGAAAATATTCGTGTAAAATCGCACGAGGTCATGACGTGCGAAGCATAAGGTCAGCGTCTTGCGCCCGTGGTTTGTGAACAATTTAGAAGTGGTTTGATGACCCTCGGCCCTATCATCTAGGAGCTATTGAACTTGAATGCATTTGCCAGCTGTACTTTTTTCTCAATAATCGGCAGAAATACCTCATTGATTATATTCATGTAAAATCGCACGAGGTCATGACGCGCGAAGCATAGGCTCTGCGTCTTGCGCCCATGGTTTGTGAAGATTTTAGAAGTGGTTTGATGGCCCTAGGACCTATAATCTAGGAGCTATTGAACTTGAAAGCATTTGCCAACTGCACGTTTTTCTCAATAATCGGCAGACATACCTCATTGGAAATATTCGTGTAAAATCGCACGAGGTCATGACGCGCGATGCATAGGCTCTGCGTCTTGCTCCCGTGGTTTGTGAATTATTTAGAAGTGGTTTGAAGGCCCTTGGCCCTATCATCTAGGAGCTATTGAACTTGAAAGCATTTGCCAGCTGTACGTTTTTCTCAATAATCGGCAAAAATACCTCATTGATAATATTTGTGTAAAATCGCACGAGGTCATGACGCGCGAAGCATAGGCTCTGTGTCTTGCGCCCATGGTTTGTGAATAATTTAGAAGTGGTTTGAAGGCTCTAGGCCCTATCATCTAGGAGCTATTGAACTTGAAAGCATTTGCCAGCTGTAAGTTTTTCTCAATAATCGGCAGAAATACCTCATTGAATATATTCGTGTAAAATCGCACCAGGTCATGACGCGCAAAGCATAGGGTCTGCGTCTTGCGCCCGTGGTTTGTGAACATTTTAGATGTGGTTTGAATGCCCAAGGCCCTATCATCTAGGAGCTATTGAACTTGAAAACATTTGCCAGCTGTACGTTTTTCTCAATAATCGGCAGAAATACCTCATTGAAAATATTCGTGTAAAATCGCACGAGGTCATGACGCGCGAATCATAGGCTCTGCATCTTGCGCCCGTGGTTTGTGAACATTTTAGAAGTGGTTTGATGGCCCAAGGCCCTATCATCTAGGAGCTATTGAACTTGAATGCATTTGCCAACTGTACGTTTTTCTCAATAATCGGCAGACATACCTCATTGGAAATATTCGTGTAAAATCGCACGACGTCATGACGCGCGATGCATAGGCTCTGCGTCTTGCGCCCGTGGTTTATGAACAGTTTTGAAGTGGTTTGAAAGCCCTAGGTCCTTTCATCTAGGAGCAATTGAACTTGAAAGCATTTGCCAACTGTACGTTTTTCTGATTAATCGGCAGACATACCTCATTGGAAGTATTCGTGTAAAATCGCACGAGGTCATGACGCGCGATGCATAGGCTCTGTGTCTTGCGCCCATGGTTTGTGAATAATTTAGAAGTGGTTTGAAGGCTCTAGGCCCTATCATCTAGGAGCTATTGAACTTGAAAGCATTTGCCAGCTGTAAGTTTTTCTCAATAATCGGCAGAAATACCTCATTGAATATATTCGTGTAAAATCGCACCAGGTCATGACGCGCAAAGCATAGGGTCTGCGTCTTGCGCCCGTGGTTTGTGAACATTTTAGATGTGGTTTGAATGCCCAAGGCCCTATCATCTAGGAGCTATTGAACTTGAAAACATTTGCCAGCTGTACGTTTTTCTCAATAATCGGCAGAAATACCTCATTGAAAATATTCGTGTAAAATCGCACGAGGTCATGACTCGCGAATCATAGGCTCTGCATCTTGCGCCCGTGGTTTGTGAACATTTTAGAAGTGGTTTGATGGCCCAAGGCCCTATCATCTAGGAGCTATTGAACTTGAATGCATTTGCCAACTGTACGTTTTTCTCAATAATCGGCAGACATACCTCATTGGAAATATTCGTGTAAAATCGCACGACGTCATGACGCGCGATGCATAGGCTCTGCGTCTTGCGCCCGTGGTTTATGAACAGTTTTTAAGTGGTTTGAAAGCCCTAGGTCCTTTCATCTAGGAGCAATTGAACTTGAAAGCATTTGCCAACTGTACGTTTTTCTGAATAATCGGCAGACATACCTCATTGGAAGTATTCGTGTAAAATCGCACGAGGTCATGACGCGCGATGCATAGGCTCTGCGTCTTGCGCCCGTGGTTGATGAACATTTTAGAAGTGGTTTGAATGCCCTAGGCCCTATCATCTAGGAGCTATTGATCTTGAAAGCATTTGCCAGCTGTATGTTTTTCTCAATAATCCGCAGATATACCTCATTGAAAATATTCGTGTAAAATCGCACAAGGTCATGACGCGCGAAACATAGGCTCTGCGTCTTGCGCCCGTGGTTTCTGAACATTTTAGAAGTGGTTTGAAGGCCCTAGGCCCTATCGTCTAGGAGCTATTGATCTTGAAAGCATTTGCCAGCTGTACGTTTTTCTCAATGATCGGCAGAAATACCTCTTTGAATATATTTGTGTAAAATCGCACGAGGTCATGACGCGCGAAACATTGGCTCTACGTCTTGCGCCCGTGGTTTGTGAACAATTCTGAAGTGATTTGAAGGCCCTAAGCCCTATCATCTTGGAGCTATTGATCTTGAAAGCATTTGCCAGCTGTACATTTTTCTCAATAATCGGCAGAAATTCCTCATTGAATATATTCGTGTAAAATCGCACCAGGTCATGACGCGCAAAGCTTAGGGTCTGCGTCTTGTGCCCGTGGTTTGTGAACATTTTAGATGTGGTTTGAATGCCCTAGGCCCTATCATCTAGGAGCTATTGAACTTGAAAACATTTGCCAGCTGTACGTTTTTCTCAATAATCGGCAGAAATACCTCATTGAAAATATTCGTGTAAAATCGCACGAGGTCATGACGCGCGAATCATAGGCTCTGCGTCTTGCGCCCGTGGTTTGTGAACATTTTAGAAGTGGTTTGATGGCCCATGGCCCTATCATCTATGAGCTATTGAACTTGAATGCATTTGCCAACTGTACGTTTTTCTCAATAATCGGCAGACATACCTCATTGGAAATATTCGTGTAAAATCGCACGACGTCATGACGCGCGATGCATAGGCTCTGCGTCTTGCGCCCGTGGTTTATGAACAGTTTAGGAGTGGTTTGAAAGCCCTAGGTCCTTTCATCTAGGAGCAATTGAACTTGAAAGCATTTGCCAACTGTACGTTTTTCTGAATAATCGGCAGACATACCTCATTGGAAGTATTCGTGTAAAATCGCACGAGGTCATGACGCGCGATGCATAGGCTCTGCGTCTTGCGCCCGTGGTTGATGAACATTTTAGAAGTGGTTTGAAGGCCCTAGGCCCTATCATCTAGGAGCTATTGATCTTGAAAGCATTTGCCAGCTGTACGTTTTTCTCAATGATCGGCAGAAATACCTCTTTGAATATATTTGTGTAAAATCGCACGAGGTCATGACGCGCGAAGCATAAGCTCTTCGTCTTGCGGCCGTGGTTTGTGAACATTTTAGAAGTGGTTTGAAGGCCCTAGGCCCTATTATCTAGGCGCTATTGCTCTTGAAAGCATTTGCCAGCTGTATGTTTTTCTCAATAATCCGCAGATATACCTCATTGAAAATATTTGTGTAAAATCGCATGAGGTCATGACGCGCGAAACATAGGCTCTGCGTCTTGCGCCCGTGGTTTGTGAACAATTCTGAAGTGATTTGAAGGCCCTAGGCCCTATCATCTTGGAGCTATTGATCTTGTAAGCATTTGCCAGCTGTACATTTTTCTCAACGATCGGCAGAAATACCTCATTAAAAATATTTGTGTAAAATCGCACGAGGTCATGACGCGCGAAGCATAGGCTCTGTGTCTTGCGCCCGTGGTTTGTGAACATTTTAGAAGTGGTTTGAAGGCCTAGGCCCTATCATCTAGGAGCTATTGATCTTGAAAGCATTTGCCAGCTGTACGTTTTTCTCAATGATCGGCAGAAATACCTCTTTGAATATATTCGTGTAAAATCGCACGAGGTCATGACGCGCGAAGCATAGGCTCTTCGTCTTGCGGCCGTGGTTTGTGAACATTTTAGAAGTGGTTAGAAAGCCCTAGGCCCTATCATCTAGGCGCTATTGCTCTTGAAAGCATTTGCCAGCTGTAAGTTTTTCTCAATAATCCGCAGATATACCTCATTGAAAATATTCGTGTAAAATCGCACGAGGTCATGACGCGCGAAACATTGGCTCTGCGTCTTGCGCCCGTGGTTTGTGAACAATTCTGAAGTGATTTGAAGGCCCTAGGCCCTATCATCTAGGAGCTATTGATCTTGAAAGCATTTGCCAGCTGTACATTTTTCTCAATAATTGGCAGAAATACCTCATTAAAAATATTTGTGTAAAATCGCACGAGGTCATGACGCGCAAAGCATAGGCTCTGTGTCTTGCGCCCGTGGTTTATGAACATTTTAGAAGTGGTTTGAAGGCCCTAGGCCCTATCATCTAGGAGCTATTGAACTTGAAAGCATTTGCCAGTTGTACGTTTTTCTCAATAATCGGCTGAAATACCTCATTGAAAATATTCGTGTAAAATCGCACGAGGTCATGACGCGCGAAGCATAGGCTCTGCGTCTTGCGCCCGTGATTTGTGAAGATTTTAGAAGTGGTTTGAAGGCCCTAGGCCCTATCATCTAGGCGCTATTGCTCTTGAAAGCATTTGCCAGCTGTATGTTTTTCTCAATAATCCGCAGATATACCTCATTGAAAATATTTGTGTAAAATCGCACGAGGTCATGACGCGCGAAACATTGGCTCTGCGTCTTGCGCCCGTGGTTTGTGAACAATTCTGAAGTGATTTGAATGCCCTAGGCCCTATCATCTAAGAGCTATTGAACTTGAAAGCATTTGCCAGCTGTACATTTTTCTCAATAATCGGCAGAAATACCTCATTAAAAATATTTGTGTAAAATCGCACGAGGTCATGACGCGCGAAGCATAGGCTCTGCGTCTTGCGCCCGTGGTTTGTGAACCATTTAGGAGTGGTTTGAAGGCCCTAGGCCCTATCATCTAGGAGCGATTGATCTTGAATGCATTTGCTAGCTGTATGTTTTTCTCAATAATCGGCAGAAATTCCTCATTGGAAATGTTCGTGTAAAATCGCACAAGATCATGATGCGCGAAACATAGGCTCTGTGTCTTGCGCCCGTGGTTTGTGAACATTTTAGAAGTGGTTTGAAGGCCCTAGGCCCTATCATCTAGGAGCTATTGATCTTGAAAACATTTGCAAGCTGTACATTTTTCTCAATAATCGGCAGAAATACCTCATTGATAATATTCGTGAAAAATCGCACGAGGTCATGACGTGCGAAGCATAGGCTCTGCGTCTTGCGCCCCTGGTTTGTGAATAAATTAGAAGTGATTTGAAGGCCCTAGGCCCTATCATCTAGGAGCTATTGATCTTGAAAGCATTTGCCTGCTGTATGTTTTTCTCAATAATCGGCAGAAATACCTCATTGAAAATATTCGTGTAAAATCGCACAAGGTCATGACGCGCGAAGCATAGGCTCTGCGTCTTGCGCCCGTGGTTTGTGAACGATTTAGAAGTGTTTTGAAGGCCCTACGCTGTATCATCTAGGAGCTAGTGAACTTGAAAGCATTTGGCAGCTGTACGTTTTTCTCAATAATCGGCAGAAATACCTCATTGAATATATTCGTGTAAAATCGTACGAGGTCATGACGCGCGAAGCATAGGCTCTTCGTCTTGCCGCCGTGGTTTGTGAAGATTTTAGAAGTGGTTTGAAGGCCCTAGGCCCTATCATCTAGGAGCAATTGATCTTGAAAGCATTTGCCAGCTGTATGATTTTCTCAGAAATCCGCGGATATACCTCATTGAATATATTCGTGTAAAATCGCACGAGGTCATGACGCGCGAAGCATAGGCTCTTCGCCTTGCCGCCGTGGTTTGTGAACATTTTAGAAGTGGTTTGAAGGCCCTAGGCCCTAACATCTAGGAGCAATTGAACTTGAAAGCATTTGCCAGCTGTACGTTTTTCTCAATAATCGGCAGAAATACCTCATTGAAAATATTCATGTAAAATCGCACGAGGTCATGACGCGCAAAACATTGCCTCTGCGTCTTGTGCCGGTGGTTTGTGAACAATTTAGAAGTGATTTGAAGGCCCTAGGCCCTATCATCTAGGAGCTATTGAACTTGAAAGCATTTGCCAGCTGTATGTTTTTCTCAAAAATCCACGGATATACCTCATTGAAAATATTCGTGTAAAATCGCACGAGGTCATGACGCGCGAAACATAGGCTCTGCGTCTTGCGCCCGTGGTTTGTGAACAATTTAGATGTGTTTTGAAGGCCCTAGGCCGTATCATCTAGGAGCTATTAAACTTGAAAGCATTTGGCAGCTGTACGTTTTTCTCAATAATCGGCAGAAATACCTCATTGAAAATATTAGTGTAAAATTGCACGAGGTCATGACGCGCGATGCATAGGCTCTGCGTCTTGCGCCCGTGGTTTGTGAACAATTTACAAGTGGTTTGAAGGCCCTAGGCCCTATCATCTAGGAGCTATTCAACTTGAAAGCATTTGCCAGCTGCATGTTTTTCTCAATATTCCGCAGATATCCCTCATTGAAAATATTCGTGTAAAATCGCACGAGGTCATGACGTGCGAAGCATAGGCTCTGCGTCTTGCGCCCGTGGTTTGTGAACATTTTAGAAATGGTTTGAAGGCCCTAGGCCCTATCATCTAGGAGCTATTGAACTTGAAAGCATTTGCCAGCTGTACGTTTTTCTCAATAATCGGCAGAAATACCTCATTGAAAATATTCGTGTAAAATCGCACGAGGTCATGACGCACGAAGCATATGCTCTGCGTCTTGCGGCCGTGGTTCGTGAACATTTTAGAAGTGTTCTGAAGGCCCTAGGCCCTATCATCTTGGAGCTATTCAACTTGAAAGCAATTACCAGCTGTACGTTTTTCTCAATAATCGGCAGAAATCCCTCATTGAAAATATTTGTGTAAAATCGCACGAGCTCATGACGCGCGAAACATAGGCTCTACGTCTTGCGGCCGTGGTTTGTGTAGAATTTAGAAGTGGTTTGAAGGCCCTAGGCCCTATCATCTACGAGCTATTGAACTTGAAAGCATTTGCCAGATGTAAGTTTTTCTCAATAATCGGCAGAAATACCTCATTGGAAATATTCGTGTAAAATCGCACGAGGTCATGGCGCCCGTGGGTTGTGAACAATTCAGAAGTGGTTTGACGGCCCTAGGCCCTATCATCTAGGAGCTATTGAACTTGAAAGCATTTGCCAGCTGTACGTTTTTCTCAATAATCCGCAGAAATTCCTCATTGACAATATTCGTGTAAAATCGCACAAGGTCATGACGCGCGAAGCATAGGCTGTGTGTCTTGCGCCAGTGGTTTGTGAACAATTCAGAAGTGGTTTGAAGGCCCTAGGCCCTATCATCTAGGATCAATTGAACTTGAAAGCATTTGCCAGATGTACGTTTTTCTCAATAATCGGCAGACATACCTCATTGGAAATATTCGTGTAATATCGCACGAGGTCATGACGCACGAAGCATAGGCTCTGCGTCTTGCGCCCGTGGTTTGTGAAATATTTAGAAGTGGTTTGAAGGCCCTAGGCCCTAACATCTAGGAGCTATTGTACTTGAAAGCATTTGCCAGCTATATGTTTTTCTCAATAATTGGCAGAAATACCTCATTGGAAATATTCGTGTAAAATCGCACGAGGTCATGACGCGCGAAGCGTAGGCTCTGCGTCTTGCGCCTGTGTTTTGTGAACAATTTAGAAGTGGTTTGTAGACCCTAGGCCCTATCATCTTGGAGCTATTGATCTTGAAAGCATTTGCCAGCTGTACGTTTTTCTCAATAATCGGCAGAAATACCTCATTGATAATATTCGTGTAAAATCGCACGAGGTCATGACGCGCGAAGCATAGGCTCTGTGTCTTGCGGCCGTGGTATTTGAACATTTTAGAAGTGATTTGAAGGCCCTAAGCCCTATCATCTTGGAGCTATTGATCTTGAAAGCATTTGCCAGCTGTACGTTTTTCTCAATAATCGGCAGAAATACCTCATTGAAAATATTAGTGTAAAATCGCACGAGGTCATGACGCGCGATGCATAGGCTCTGCGTCTTGCGCCCGTAGTTTGTGAACAATTTAGAAGTGGTTTGAAGGCCCTAGGCCCTATCATCTAGGAGCTATTGAATTTGAAAGCATTTACCTGCTTTACGTTTTTCTCAATAATCGGCAGAAATACCTCATTGATAATATTCGTGTAATATCGCACGAGGTCATGACGCGCGAAGCATAGGCTCTTCGTCTTGTGGCCGTGGTTTGTGAACATTTTAGAAGTGGTTTGAAAACCCCAGGCCCTATTATCTAGGAGCTATTGATCTTGAAAGCATTTGCCAGCTGTATGTTTTTCTCAATAATCCGCAGAAATACCTCATTGGATATATTCGTGTAAAATCGCACGAGGTCATGACGCGCATAGCATAGGCTCTGCGTCTTGCCCCCGTGTTTTGTGAACAATTTAGAAGTGGTTTGATGGCCCTAGGCCCTATCATCTAGGAGCTATTGAACTTGAAAGCATTTGCCAGCTGTACGTTTTTCTCAATAATCGGCAGATATTCCTCATTGAAAATATTCGTGTAAAATCGCACGAGGTCATGACGCGCGAATCATAGGCTCTGCGTCTTGCGCCCGTGGTTTGTGAACATTTTAGAAGTGGTTTGAAGGCCCTAGGCCCTATGATCAAGGAGCTATTGAACTTGAAAGCATTTGCCAGCTGTACGTTTTTCTCAATAATCGGCAGAAATACCTCATTGATAATATTCCTGAAAAATCGCACGAGGTCATGACGCGCGAAGCATAGGCTCTGCGTCTTGCGCCCGTGGTTTGTGAACAATTTAGAAGTGTTTTGAAGGCCCTAGGCCCTATCATCTAGGAGCTATTGATCTTGAAAGCATTTGCCAGCTGTACGTTTTTCTCAATAATCCGCAGCAATACCTCATTGAAAATATTCGTGTAAAATCGCACGAGGTTATGACGCACGAAGCATGAGCGCTGCGTCTTGCGCCCGTAGTTTGTGAACATTTTAGAAGTGGTTTGAAGGCCCTAAGCCCTATCATCTTGGAGCTATTGATCTTGAAAGCATTTGCCAGCTGTACGTTTTTCTCAATAATCGGCAGAAATACCTCATTGATAATATTCGTGTAAAATCGCACGAGGTCATGACGCGCGAAGTATAGGCTCTGTGTCTTGCGGCCGTGGTTTTTGAACATTTTAGAAGTGATTTGAAGGCCCTAAGCCCTATCATCTTGGAGCTATTGATCTTGAAAGCATTTGCCAGCTGTACGTTTTTCTCAATAATCGGCAGAAATACCTCATTGATAATATTCGTGTAAAATCGCACGAGGTCATGAAGCGCGAAGCATAGGCTCTGTGTCTTGCGGCCGTGGTTTGTGAACATTTTAGAAGTGATTTGAAGGCCCTAAGCCCTATCATCTAGGAGCTATTGAACTTGAAAGCATTTGCCAGCTGTACGTTTTTCTCAATAATCGGCAGAAATACCTCATTGATAATATTCGTGTAAAATCGCACGAGGTCATGACGCGCGAAGCATAGGCTCTTCGTCTTGTGGCCGTGGTTTGTGAACATTTTAGAAGTGGTTTGAAGACCCTAGGCCCTATTATCTAGGAGCTATTGATCTTGAAAGCATTTGCCAGCTGTATGTTTTTCTCAATAATCCGCAGATATCCCTCTTTGAAAATATTCGTGTAAAATCGCACGAGGTCATGACGCGCGAAACATAGGCTCTGCGTCTTGCGCCTGTGGTTTGTGAATAATTTAGAAGTGTTTTGAAGGCCCTAGGCCGTATTATCTAGGAGCTATTGAATTTGAAAGCATTTGGCAGCTGTACGTTTTTTTTTCTTATTGGCAGTAATACCTCATTGAAAATATTAGTGTAAAATCGCACAAGGTCATGACGTGCGAAGAATAGGCTCTGCGTCTTGCGCCCGTGTTTTGTGAACAATTTAGAAGTGGTTTGATCGCCCTAGGCCCTATCATCTAGGAGCTATTGAACTTGAAAGCATTTGCCACCTGTACGTTTTTCTCAATAATCGGCAGATATTCCTCATTGATAATATTCGTGAAAAATCGCACGAGGTCATGACGCGCGAAGCATAGGCTCTGCGTCTTGCGCCCGTGGTTTGTGAACAATTTAGAAGTGATTTGAAGGCCCTAAGCCCTATCATCTAGGAGCTATTGAACTTGAAAGCATTTGCCAGCTGTATGTTTTTCTCAATAATCCGCAGAAATACCTCATTGGATATATTCGTGTAAAATCGCACGAGGTCATGACGCGCGAATTATAGGCTCTGCGTCTTGCGCCCGTGGTTTGTGAACATTTTAGAAGTGGTTTGAAGGCCCTAGGCCCTATGATCTAGGAGCTATTGAACTTGAAAGCATTTGCCAGCTGTACGTTTTTCTCAATAATCGGCAGAAATACCTCATTGATAATATTCGTGAAAAATCGCACGAGGTCATGACGCGCGAAGCATAGGCTCTGCGTCTTGCGCCCGTGGTTTGTGAACAATTTAGAAGTGTTTTGAAGGCCCTAGGCCCTATCATCTAGGAGCTATTGAACTTGAAAGCATTTGCCAGCTGTACGTTTTTCTCAATAATCGGCAGAAATACCTCATTGATAATATTCGTGTAAAATCGCACGAGGTCATGACGCGCGAAGCATAGGCTCTGTGTCTTGCGGCCGTGGTTTTTGAACATTTTAGAAGTGATTTGAAGGCCCTAAGCCCTATCATCTTGGAGCTATTGATCTTGAAAGCATTTGCCAGCTGTACGTTTTTCTCAATAATCGGCAGAAATACCTCATTGATAATATTCGTGTAAAATCGCACGAGGTCATGACGCGCGAAGCATAGGCTCTGTGTCTTGCGGCCGTGGTTTTTGAACATTTTAGAAGTGATTTGAAGGCCCTAAGCCCTATCATCTAGGAGCTATTGAACTTGAAAGCATTTGCCAGCTGTACGTTTTTCTCAATAATCGGCAGAAATACCTCATTGATAATATTCGTGTAAAATCGCACGAGGTCATGACGCGCGAAGAATAGGCTCTTCGTCTTGTGGCCGTGGTTTGTGAATAATTTAGAAGTGTTTTGAAGGCCCTAGGCCGTATTATCTAGGAGCTATTGAATTTGAAACCATTTGGCAGCTGTACGTTTTTTTTTCTTATTGGCAGTAAATCCTCATTGAAAATATTCGTGTAAAATCGCACAAGGTCATGACGTGCGAAGAATAGGCTCTGCGTCTTGTGCCCGTGTTTTGTGAACAATATAGAAGTGGTTTGATGGCCCTAGGCCCTATCATCTAGGAGCTATTGAACTTGAAAGCATTTGCCACCTGTACGTTTTTCTCAATAATCGGCAGATATTCCTCATTGAAAATATTTGTGTAAAATCGCACGAGGTCATGACGCGCGAATCATAGGCTCTGCGTCTTGCGCCCGTGGTTTGTGAACATTTTAGAAGTGGTTTGAAGGCCCTAGGCCCTATGATCTAGGAGCTATTGAACTTGAAAGCATTTGCCAGCTGTACGTTTTTCTCAATAATCGGCAGAAATACCTCATTGATAATATTCGTGAAAAATCGCACGAGGTCATGACGCGCGAAGCATAGGCTCTGCGTCTTGCGCCCGTGGTTTGTGAACAATTTAGAAGTGTTTTGAAGGCCCTAGGCCCTATCATCTAGGAGCTATTGAACTTGAAAGCATTTGCCAGCTGTACGTTTTTCTCAATAATCCGCAGCAATACCTCATTGAAAATATTCGTGTAAAATCTCACGAGGTCATGACGCACGAAGCATGAGCGCTGCGTCTTGCGCCCGTAGTTTGTGAACATTTTAGAAGTGGTTTGAAGGCCCTAAGCCCTATCATCTTGGAGCTATTGAACTTGAAAGCATTTGCCAGCTGTACGTTTTTCTCAATAATCGGCAGAAATACCTCATTGATAATATTCGTGAAAAATCGCACGAGGTCATGACGCGCGAAGCATAGGCTCTGCGTCTTGCGCCCGTGGTTTGTGAACAATTTAGAAGTGTTTTGAAGGCCCTAGGCCCTATCATCTAGGAGCTATTGAACTTGAAAGCATTTGCCAGCTGTACGTTTTTCTCAATAATCGGCAGAAATACCTCATTGATAATATTCGTGTAAAATCGCACGAGGTCATGACGCGCGAAGCATAGGCTCTGTGTCTTGCGGCCGTGGTTTTTGAACATTTTAGAAGTGATTTGAAGGCCCTAAGCCCTATCATCTTGGAGCTATTGATCTTGAAAGCATTTGCCAGCTGTACGTTTTTCTCAATAATCGGCAGAAATACCTCATTGATAATATTCGTGTAAAATCGCACGAGGTCATGACGCGCGAAGCATAGGCTCTGTGTCTTGCGGCCGTGGTTTTTGAACATTTTAGAAGTGATTTGAAGGCCCTAAGCCCTATCATCTAGGAGCTATTGAACTTGAAAGCATTTGCCAGCTGTACGTTTTTCTCAATAATCGGCAGAAATACCTCATTGATAATATTCGTGTAAAATCGCACGAGGTCATGACGCGCGAAGAATAGGCTCTTCGTCTTGTGGCCGTGGTTTGTGAATAATTTAGAAGTGTTTTGAAGGCCCTAGGCCGTATTATCTAGGAGCTATTGAATTTGAAACCATTTGGCAGCTGTACGTTTTTTTTTCTTATTGGCAGTAATTCCTCATTGAAAATATTAGTGTAAAATCGCACAAGGTCATGACGTGCGAAGAATAGGCTCTGCGTCTTGTGCCCGTGTTTTGTGAACAATATAGAAGTGGTTTGATGGCCCTAGGCCCTATCATCTAGGAGCTATTGAACTTGAAAGCATTTGCCACCTGTACGTTTTTCTCAATAATCGGCAGATATTCCTCATTGAAAATATTCGTGTAAAATCGCACGGGGTCATGACGCGCGAATCATAGGCTCTGCGTCTTGCGCCCGTGGTTTGTGAACATTTTAGAAGTGGTTTGAAGGCCCTAGGCCCTATGATCTAGGAGCTATTGAACTTGAAAGCATTTGCCAGCTGTACGTTTTTCTCAATAATCGGCAGAAATACCTCATTGATAATATTCGTGAAAAATCGCACGAGGTCATGACGCGCGAAGCATAGGCTCTGCGTCTTGCGCCCGTGGTTTGTGAACAATTTAAAAGTGTTTTGAAGGCCCTAGGCCCTATCATCTAGGAGCTATTGAACTTGAAAGCATTTGCCAGCTGTACGTTTTTCTCAATAATCCGCAGCAATACCTCATTGAAAATATTCGTGTAAAATTTCACGAGGTCATGACGCACGAAGCATGAGCGCTGCGTCTTGCGCCCGTAGTTTGTGAACATTTTAGAAGTGGTTTGAAGGCCCTAAGCCCTATCATCTTGGAGCTATTGATCTTGAAAGCATTTGCCAGCTGTACGTTTTTCTCAATAATCGGCAGAAATACCTCATTGATAATATTCGTGTAAAATCGCACGAGGTCATGACGCGCGAAGCATAGGCTCTGTGTCTTGCGGCCGTGGTTTTTGAACATTTTAGAAGTGATTTGAAGGCCCTAAGCCCTATCATCTTGGAGCTATTGATCTTGAAAGCATTTGCCAGCTGTACCTTTTTCTCAATAATCGGCAGAAATACCTCATTGATAATATTCGTGTAAAATCGCACGAGGTGATGACGCGCGAAGCATAGGCTCTGTGTCTTGCGGCCGTGGTTTTTGAACATTTTAGAAGTGATTTGAAGGCCCTAAGCCCTATCATCTAGGAGCTATTGAACTTGAAAGCATTAGCCAGCTGTACGTTTTTCTCAATAATCGGCAGAAATACCTCATTGATAATATTCGTGTAAAATCGCACGAGGTCATGACGCGCGAAACATAGGCTCTGCGTCTTGCGCCCGTGGTTTGTGAACGATTTAGAAGTGTTTTGAAGGCCCTAGGCTGTGTCATCTAGGAGCTATTGATCTTGAAAGCATTTGCCAGCTGTATGTTTTTCTCAATAATCGGAAGAAATACCTCATTGAAAATATTCGTGTAAAATCGCACGAGGTCATGACGCGCGAAACATAGGCTCTGCGTCTTGCGCCCGTGGTTTGTGAACGATTTAGAAGTGTTTTGAAGGCCCTAGGCTGTATCATCTAGGAGCTATTGATCTTGAAAGCATTTGCCAGCTGTATGTTTTTCTCAATAATCGGCAGAAATACCTCATTGAAAATATTCGTGTAAAATCGCACGAGGTCATGATGCGCGAAACATAGGCTCTGCGTCTTGCGCCCGTGGTTTGTGAACAATTTAGAAGTGGTTTGAAGGCCCTAGGCCGTATCATCTAGGAGCTATTGATCTTGAAAGCATTTCCCAGCTGTATGTTTTTTTCAATATTCGGCAGAAATGCCTCATTGAAAATATTCGTGTAAAATCGCATGAGGTCATGACGCGCGAAACATAGGCTCTGCGTCTTACCTCCGTGGTTTGTGAACAATTTAGAAGTGTTTTGAAGGCCCTAGGCCGTATCATCTAGGAGCTATTCAACTTGAAAGCATTTGTCAGCTGTACGTTTTTTTCAATTATCGGCAGAAATACCTCATTGAAAATATTCGTGTAAAATCTCACGAGGTCATGACGTGCGAAGCATAGGCTCTTCGTCTTGCCGCCGTGGTTTGTGAACATTTTAGAAGTGGTTTGAAGGCCCTAGGCCCTATCATCTAAGAGCTATTGATCGTGAAAGCATTTCCCAGCTGTACGTTTTTCTCAATAATCGGCAGAAATACCTCATTGTATATATTCGTGTAAAATCGCACAAGGTCATGATGCGCGAAGCATAGGCTCTTCGTCTTGCCGCCGTGGTTTGTGAACATTTTAGAAGTGGTTTGAAGGCCCTAGGCCCTATCATCTAGGAGCAATTGATCTTGATAGCATTTGCCAGCTGTATGTTTTTCTCAGAAATCCGCGGATATACCTCATTGAAAATATTCGTGTAAAATCGCACGAGGTCATGACGCGCGAAACATAGGCTCTGCGTCTTGCGCCCGTGGTTTGTGAACGATTTAGAAGTGTTTTGAAGGCCCTAGGCTGTATCATCTAGGAGCTATTGATCTTGAAAGCATTTGCCAGCTGTATGTTTTTCTCAATAATCGGCAGAAATACCTCATTGAAAATATTCGTGTAAAATCGCACGAGGTCATGACGCGCGAAACATAGGCTCTGCGTCTTGCGCCCGTGGTTTGTGAACAATTTAGAAGTGGTTTGAAGGCCCTAGGCCGTATCATCTAGGAGCTATTGATCTTGAAAGCATTTCCCAGCTGTATGTTTTTTTCAATATTCGGCAGAAATGCCTCATTGAAAATATTCGTGTAAAATCGCACGAGGTCATGACGCGCGAATCATAGGCTCTGCGTCTTGCGCCCGTGGTTTGTGAACATTTTAGAAGTGGTTTGAAGGCCCTAGGCCCTATGATCTAGGAGCTATTGAACTTGAAAGCATTTGCCAGCTGTACGTTTTTCTCAATAATCGGCAGAAATACCTCATTGATAATATTCGTGAAAAATCGCACGAGGTCATGACGCGCGAAGCATAGGCTCTGCGTCTTGCGCCCGTGGTTTGTGAACAATTTAGAAGTGTTTTGAAGGCCCTAGGCCCTATCATCTAGGAGCTATTGAACTTGAAAGCATTTGCCAGCTGTACGTTTTTCTCAATAATCCGCAGCAATACCTCATTGAAAATATTCGTGTAAAATCTCACGAGGTCATGACGCACGAAGCATGAGCGCTGCGTCTTGCGCCCGTAGTTTGTGAACATTTTAGAAGTGGTTTGAAGGCCCTAAGCCCTATCATCTTGGAGCTATTGATCTTGAAAGCATTTGCCAGCTGTACGTTTTTCTCAATAATCGGCAGAAATACCTCATTGATAATAATCGTGTAAAATCGCACGAGGTCATGACGCGCGAAGCATAGGCTCTGTGTCTTGCGGCCGTGGTTTTTGAACATTTTAGAAGTGATTTGAAGGCCCTAAGCCCTATCATCTTGGAGCTATTGATCTTGAAAGCATTTGCCAGCTGTACGTTTTTCTCAATAATCGGCAGAAATACCTCATTGATAATATTAGTGTAAAATCGCACGAGGTCATGACGCGCGAAGCATAGGCTCTGTGTCTTGCGGCCGTGGTTTGTGAACATTTTAGAAGTGATTTGAAGGCCCTAAGCCCTATCATCTAGGAGCTATTGAACTTGAAAGCATTAGCCAGCTGTACGTTTTTCTCAATAATCGGCAGAAATACCTCATTGATAATATTCGTGTAAAATCGCACGAGGTCATGACGCGCGAAACATAGGCTCTGCGTCTTGCGCCCGTGGTTTGTGAACGATTTAGAAGTGTTTTGAAGGCCCTAGGCTGTGTCATCTAGGAGCTATTGATCTTGAAAGCATTTGCCAGCTGTATGTTTTTCTCAATAATCGGAAGAAATACCTCATTGAAAATATTCGTGTAAAATCGCACGAGGTCATGACGCGCGAAACATAGGCTCTGCGTCTTGCGCCCGTGGTTTGTGAACGATTTAGAAGTGTTTTGAAGGCCCTAGGCTGTATCATCTAGGAGCTATTGATCTTGAAAGCATTTGCCAGCTGTATGTTTTTCTCAATAATCGGCAGAAATACCTCATTGAAAATATTCGTGTAAAATCGCACGAGGTCATGACGCGCGAAACATAGGCTCTGCGTCTTGCGCCCGTGGTTTGTGAACAATTTAGAAGTGGTTTGAAGGCCCTAGGCCGTATCATCTAGGAGCTATTGATCTTGAAAGCATTTCCCAGCTGTATGTTTTTTTCAATATTCGGCAGAAATGCCTCATTGAAAATATTCGTGTAAAATCGCATGAGGTCATGACGCGCGAAACATAGGCTCTGCGTCTTACCTCCGTGGTTTGTGAACAATTTAGAAGTGTTTTGAAGGCCCTAGGCCGTATCATCTAGGAGCTATTCAACTTGAAAGCATTTGTCAGCTGTACGTTTTTTTCAATTATCGGCAGAAATACCTCATTGAAAATATTCGTGTAAAATCTCACGAGGTCATGACGTGCGAAGCATAGGCTCTTCGTCTTGCCGCCGTGGTTTGTGAACATTTTAGAAGTGGTTTGAAGGCCCTAGGCCCTATCATCTAAGAGCTATTGATCGTGAAAGCATTTCCCAGCTGTACGTTTTTCTCAATAATCGGCAGAAATACCTCATTGTATATATTCGTGTAAAATCGCACAAGGTCATGATGCGCGAAGCATAGGCTCTTCGTCTTGCCGCCGTGGTTTGTGAACATTTTAGAAGTGGTTTGAAGGCCCTAGGCCCTATCATCTAGGAGCAATTGATCTTGATAGCATTTGCCAGCTGTATGTTTTTCTCAGAAATCCGCGGATATACCTCATTGAAAATATTCGTGTAAAATCGCACGAGGTCATGACGCGCGAAACATAGGCTCTGCGTCTTGCGCCCGTGGTTTGTGAACGATTTAGAAGTGTTTTGAAGGCCCTAGGCTGTATCATCTAGGAGCTATTGATCTTGAAAGCATTTGCCAGCTGTATGTTTTTCTCAATAATCGGCAGAAATACCTCATTGAAAATATTCGTGTAAAATCGCACGAGGTCATGACGCGCGAAACATAGGCTCTGCGTCTTGCGCCCGTGGTTTGTGAACAATTTAGAAGTGGTTTGAAGGCCCTAGGCCGTATCATCTAGGAGCTATTGATCTTGAAAGCATTTCCCAGCTGTATGTTTTTTTCAATATTCGGCAGAAATGCCTCATTGAAAATATTCGTGTAAAATCGCACGAGGTCATGACGCGCGAATCATAGGCTCTGCGTCTTGCGCCCGTGGTTTGTGAACATTTTAGAAGTGGTTTGAAGGCCCTAGGCCCTATGATCTAGGAGCTATTGAACTTGAAAGCATTTGCCAGCTGTACGTTTTTCTCAATAATCGGCAGAAATACCTCATTGATAATATTCGTGAAAAATCGCACGAGGTCATGACGCGCGAAGCATAGGCTCTGCGTCTTGCGCCCGTGGTTTGTGAACAATTTAGAAGTGTTTTGAAGGCCCTAGGCCCTATCATCTAGGAGCTATTGAACTTGAAAGCATTTGCCAGCTGTACGTTTTTCTCAATAATCCGCAGCAATACCTCATTGAAAATATTCGTGTAAAATCTCACGAGGTCATGACGCACGAAGCATGAGCGCTGCGTCTTGCGCCCGTAGTTTGTGAACATTTTAGAAGTGGTTTGAAGGCCCTAAGCCCTATCATCTTGGAGCTATTGATCTTGAAAGCATTTGCCAGCTGTACGTTTTTCTCAATAATCGGCAGAAATACCTCATTGATAATAATCGTGTAAAATCGCACGAGGTCATGACGCGCGAAGCATAGGCTCTGTGTCTTGCGGCCGTGGTTTTTGAACATTTTAGAAGTGATTTGAAGGCCCTAAGCCCTATCATCTTGGAGCTATTGATCTTGAAAGCATTTGCCAGCTGTACGTTTTTCTCAATAATCGGCAGAAATACCTCATTGATAATATTAGTGTAAAATCGCACGAGGTCATGACGCGCGAAGCATAGGCTCTGTGTCTTGCGGCCGTGGTTTGTGAACATTTTAGAAGTGATTTGAAGGCCCTAAGCCCTATCATCTAGGAGCTATTGAACTTGAAAGCATTAGCCAGCTGTACGTTTTTCTCAATAATCGGCAGAAATACCTCATTGATAATATTCGTGTAAAATCGCACGAGGTCATGACGCGCGAAACATAGGCTCTGCGTCTTGCGCCCGTGGTTTGTGAACGATTTAGAAGTGTTTTGAAGGCCCTAGGCTGTGTCATCTAGGAGCTATTGATCTTGAAAGCATTTGCCAGCTGTATGTTTTTCTCAATAATCGGAAGAAATACCTCATTGAAAATATTCGTGTAAAATCGCACGAGGTCATGACGCGCGAAACATAGGCTCTGCGTCTTGCGCCCGTGGTTTGTGAACGATTTAGAAGTGTTTTGAAGGCCCTAGGCTGTATCATCTAGGAGCTATTGATCTTGAAAGCATTTGCCAGCTGTATGTTTTTCTCAATAATCGGCAGAAATACCTCATTGAAAATATTCGTGTAAAATCGCACGAGGTCATGACGCGCGAAACATAGGCTCTGCGTCTTGCGCCCGTGGTTTGTGAACAATTTAGAAGTGGTTTGAAGGCCCTAGGCCGTATCATCTAGGAGCTATTGATCTTGAAAGCATTTCCCAGCTGTATGTTTTTTTCAATATTCGGCAGAAATGCCTCATTGAAAATATTTGTGTAAAATCGCATGAGGTCATGACGCGCGAAACATAGGCTCTGCGTCTTACCTCCGTGGTTTGTGAACAATTTAGAAGTGTTTTGAAGGCCCTAGGCCGTATCATCTAGGAGCTATTCAACTTGAAAGCATTTGTCAGCTGTACGTTTTTTTCAATTATCGGCAGAAATACCTCATTGAAAATGTTCGTGTAAAATCTCACGAGGTCATGACGTGCGAAGCATAGGCTCTTCGTCTTGCCGCCGTGGTTTGTGAACATTTTAGAAGTGGTTTGAAGGCCCTAGGCCCTATCATCTAAGAGCTATTGATCGTGAAAGCATTTCCCAGCTGTACGTTTTTCTCAATAATCGGCAGAAATACCTCATTGTATATATTCGTGTAAAATCGCACAAGGTCATGATGCGCGAAGCATAGGCTCTTCGTCTTGCCGCCGTGGTTTGTGAACATTTTAGAAGTGGTTTGAAGGCCCTAGGCCCTATCATCTAGGAGCAATTGATCTTGATAGCATTTGCCAGCTGTATGTTTTTCTCAGAAATCCGCGGATATACCTCATTGATAATATTCGTGTAAAATCGCACGAGGTCATGACGCGCGAAACATTGGCTCTGCTTCTTGTGCCCGTGGATTGTGAAAAATTTAGAAGTGATTTGAAGGCCCTAGGCCGTATAATCTAGGTGCTATTGATCTTGAAAGCATTTGCCAGCTGTACGTTTTTCTCAATAATCGGTAGAAATACCTCATTGAAAATATTCGTGTAAAATCGCACGAGGTCATGACGCGCGAAGCATAGGCTCTTCCTCTTGCGGCCGTAGTTTGTGAACATTTTAGAAGTGGTTTGAAGGCCCTAGGCCCTAACATCTAGGAGCAATTGAACTTGAAAGCATTTGCAAGCTGTATGTTTTTCTCAATAATTGGCAGAAATGCCTCATTGAAAATATTTGTGTAAAATCGCACGAGGTCATTACGCGCGAAGCATAGGCTCTTCCTCTTGCGGCCGTGGTTTGTGAACATTTTAGAAGTGGTTTGAAGGCCCTAGGCCCTAACATCTAGGAGCAATTGAACTTGAAAGCATTTGCCAGCTGTATGTTTTTCTCAATAATCGGCAGAAATACCTCTTTGAAAATATTTGTGTAAAATCGCACGAGGTCATGACGCGCGAATCATAGGCTCTTCGTCTTGCGGCCGTGGTTTATGAACATTTTAGAAGTGGTTTGAAGGCCCTAGGCCCTATCATCTAGGAGCTATTGATCTTGAAAGCATTTGCCAGCTGTATGTTTTTCTCAATAATCCGCAGATATACCTCATTGAAAATATTCGTGTAAAATCGCACGAGGTCATGACGCGCGAAGCATAGGCTCTGCGTTTTGCGCCCGTGGTTTGTGAATATTTTAGAAGTGGTTTGAAGGGTCTAGGCCCTATCATCTAGGAGCTATTGATCTCGAAAGCATTTGCCAGCTGTATGTTTTTCTCAATAAATGGCAGAAATGCCTCATTGAAAATATTTGTGTAAAATCGCACGAGGTCATTACGCGCGAAGCATAGGCTCTTCCTCTTGCGGCCGTGGTTTGTGAACATTTTAGAAGTGGTTTGAAGGCCCTAGGCCCTATCATCTAGGAGCTATTGATTTTGAAAGCATTTGCCAGTTGTACGTTTTTCTCAATGATCGGCAGAAATACCTCTTTGAAAATATTCGTGTAAAATCGCACGAGGTCATGATGCGCGAATCATAGGCTCTTCGTCTTGCAGCCGTGGTTTGTGAACATTTTAGAAGTGGTTTGAAGGCCCTAGGCCCTATCATCTAGGAGCTATTGATCTTGAAAGCATTTGCCAGCTGTATGTTTTTCTCAATAATCGGCAGAAATACCTCATTGAAAATATTTGTGTAAAATCGCACGAGGTCATGACGCGCGAAGCATAGGCTCTTCGTCTTGCGGCCGTGTTTTGTGAACATTTTAGAAGTGGTTTGAAGGCCCTAGGCCCTATCATCTAGGAGCTATTGAACTTGAAAGCATTTGCCAACTGTACGTTTTTCTCATTAATCGGCAGACATACCTCATTGGAAATATTCGTGTAAAATCGCACGAGGTCATGACACGCGATGCATAGGCTCTGCGTCTTGCTCCCGTGGTTTGTGAATAATTTAGAAGTGGTTTGAAGGCCCTAGGCCGTATCATCTAGGAGCTATTGAACATGAAAGCATTTGTCAGCTGTACGTTTTTTTCGATAATCGGCAGAAATACCTCTTTGAAAATATTCGTGTAAAATCGCACGAGATCATGACGCGCGAAGCATAGGCTCTTCGTCTTGCAGCCGTGGTTTGTGAACATTTTAGAAGTGGTTTAAAGGCCCTAGGCCCTATCATCTAGGAGCGATTGATCTTGAAAGCATTTGCCAGCTGTATGTTTTTCTCAAAAATCCGCGGATATACCTCATTGAAAATATTTGTGTAAAATCGCACGACGTCATGACGCGCGAAACATTGGCTCTGCGTCTTGTGCCCGTGGTTTGAGAACAATTTAGAAGGGATTGGAAGGCCTTAGGCCCTATCATCTAGGAGCTATTGATCTTGAAAGCATTTGCCAGCTGTATGTTTTTCTCAATAATCGGCAGAAATACCTCATTGAAAATATTCGTGTAAAATCGCACGAGGTCATGACGCGTGAAACATAGGCTCTGCGTCTTGCGCCCATGGTTTGTGAACAATTTAGAAGTGGTTTAAAGGCCCTAGGCCCTATCATCTAGGAGCGATTGATCTTGAAAGCATTTGCCAGCTGTATGTTTTTCTCAAAAATCCGCGGATATACCTCATTGAAAATATTCGTGTAAAATCGCACGAGGTCATGACGCGCGAAACATTGGCTCTGCGTCTTGTGCCTGTGGTTTGTGAACAATTTAGAAGTGATTTGAAGGCCCTAGGCCCTATCATCTAGGAGCTATTTAACTTGAAAGCATTTGGCATCTGTACGTTTTTCTCAATAATCGGCAGAAATACCTCATTGAAAATTTTTGTGTAAAATCGCACGAGGTCATGACGCGCGAAGCATAGGCTCTTCGTCTTGCGGCCGTGGTTTGTGAACATTTTAGAAGTGGTTTGAAGGCCCTAGGCCCTATCATCTAGGAGCTATTGATCTTGAAAGCATTTGCCAGCTGTACGTTTTTCTCAATAATCGGCAGAAATACCTCTTTGAAAATATTCGTGTAAAATCGCACAAGGTCATGACGCGCGAATCATAGGCTCTTCGTCTTGCAGCCGTGGTTTATGAACATTTTATAAGTGGTTTGAAGGCACTAGTCCCTATCATCTAGGAGCTATTGAACTTGAAAGCATTTGCCAGCTGTACGTTTTTCTCAATAATCGGCAGACATACCTCATTGGAAATATTCATGTAAAATCGCACGAGGTCATGACGCGCGATGCATAGGTTCTGCGTCTTGCGGCCGTGGTTTGTGAACATTTTAGAAGTGGTTTGAAGGCTCTAGGCCCTATCATCTAGGAGCTATTGATCTTGAAAGCATTTGCCAGCTGTATGATTTTCTCAATATTCCGCAGATATACCTTATTGAAAATATTCGTGTAAAATCGCACGAGGTCATGACGCGCGAAACATTGGCTCTGCGTCTTGCGCCCGTGGTTTGTGAAGATTTTAGAAGTGGTTTGAAGGCCCTAGGCCCTATCATCTAGGAGCTATTGAACTTGAAAGCATTTGCCAACTGTACGTTTTTCTCAATAATCGGCAGACATACCTCATTGGAAATATTCGTGTAAAATCGCACGAGGTCATGACGCGCGATGTATAGGCTCCGCGTCTTGCTCCCGTGGTTTGTGAATAATTTAGAAGTGGTTTGAAGGCCATAGGCCGTATCATCTAGGAGCTATTGAACTTGAAAGCATTTGTCAGCTGTACGTTTTTTTCAATCATCGGCAGAAATACCTCATTGAAAATTTTCGTGTAAAATCGCACGAGGTCATGACGCGCGAAGCATAGGCTCTTCGTCTTGCCGCCGTGGTTTGTGAACATTTTAGAAGTGGTTTGAAGGCCCTAGGCCCTATCATCTAGGAGCTATTGAACTTGACAGCATTTGGCAGCTGTACGTTTTTCTCAATAATCGGCAGAAATACCTCATTGAAAATATTAGTGTAAAATCGCACGAGGTCATGACGCGCGAAACATTTGTTCTGCGTCTTGCGCCCGTGGTTTGTGAACAATTTAGAAGTGATTTGAAGGCCCTAGGCCCTATCATCTTGGAGCTATTGAACTTGAAAGCATTTGCTAGCTGAATGTTTTTCCTCAATAATCGGCAGAAATACCTCATTGAAAATATTAGTGTAAAATCGCACGAGGTCATGACGCGCGAAACATAGGCTCTGCGTCTTGCGCCCGTGGTTTGTGAACAATTTATAAGTGTTTTGAAGGCCGTAGGCCGTATCATCTAGGAGCTATTGAACTTGAAAGCATTTGGCAGCTGTACGTTTTTCTCAATAATCGGCAGAAATACCTCATTGAAAATATTCGTGTAAAATCGCACGAGGTCATGACGCGCGAAGCATAGGCTCTTCGTCTTGCGGCCGTGGTTGGTGAACATTTTAGAAGTGGTTTTAAAGCCGTAGGACCTAACATCTAGGAGCTATTGAACTTGAAAGCATTTGCCAGCTGTACGTTTTTTTCAATAATCCGCAGAAATACCTCATTGAAAATATTTGTGTAAAATCGCACGAGGTCATGACGCGCGAAGCATAGGCTCTGCGTCTTGCGGCCGTGGTTGGTGAACATTTTAGAAGTGGTTTTAAAGCCGTAGGACCTAACATCTAGGAGCTATTGAACTTGAAAGCATTTGCCAGCTGTACGTTTTTTTCAATAATCCGCAGAAATACCTCATTGAAAATATTTGTGTAAAATCGCACGAGGTCATGACGCGCGAAGCATAGGCTCTGCGTCTTGCGCCCGTGGTTTGTGAACAATTTAGAAGTGGTTTGTAGACCCTAGGCCCTATCATCTAGGAGCTATTGAACTTGAATGCATTTGCCAGCTGTACGTTTTTCTCAATAATCGGCAGAAATTCCTCATTGAAAATATTCATGTAAAATCCCACGAGGTCATGAAGCACGATGCATAGGCTCTTCGTCTTGCGGCCGTGGTTTGTGAACATTTTAGAAGTGGTTTGAAGGCCCTAGGCCCTATCATCTAGGAGCTATTGATCTTGAAAGCATTTGCCAGCTGTACGTTTTTCTCAATAATCGGCAGAAATACCTCTTTGAAAATATTCGTGTAAAATCGCACAAGGTCATGACGCGCGAATCATAGGCTCTTCGTCTTGCAGCCGTGGTTTATGAACATTTTATAAGTGGTTTGAAGGCACTAGTCCCTATCATCTAGGAGCTATTGAACTTGAAAGCATTTGCCAGCTGTACGTTTTTCTCAATAATCGGCAGACATACCTCATTGGAAATATTCATGTAAAATCGCACGAGGTCATGACGCACGATGCATAGGTTCTGCGTCTTGCGGCCGTGGTTTGTGAACATTTTAGAAGTGGTTTGAAGGCTCTAGGCCCTATCATCTAGGAGCTATTGATCTTGAAAGCATTTGCCAGCTGTATGATTTTCTCAATATTCTGCAGATATACCTTATTGAAAATATTCGTGTAAAATCGCACGAGGTCATGACGCGCGAAACATTGGCTCTGCGTCTTGCGCCCGTGGTTTGTGAAGATTTTAGAAGTGGTTTGAAGGCCCTAGGCCCTATCATCTAGGAGCTATTGAACTTGAAAGCATTTGCCAACTGTACGTTTTTCTCAATAATCGGCAGACATACCTCATTGGAAATATTCGTGTAAAATCGCACGAGGTCATGACGCGCGATGTATAGGCTCCGCGTCTTGCTCCCGTGGTTTGTGAATAATTTAGAAGTGGTTTGAAGGCCATAGGCCGTATCATCTAGGAGCTATTGAACTTGAAAGCATTTGTCAGCTGTACGTTTTTTTCAATCATCGGCAGAAATACCTCATTGAAAATATTCGTGTAAAATCGCACGAGGTCATGACGCGCGAAGCATAGGCTCTTCGTCTTGCCGCCGTGGTTTGTGAACATTTTAGAAGTGGTTTGAAGGCCCTAGGCCCTATCATCTAGGAGCTATTGAACTTGACAGCATTTGGCAGCTGTACGTTTTTCTCAATAATCGGCAGAAATACCTCATTGAAAATATTAGTGTAAAATCGCACGAGGTCATGACGCGAAACATTTGTTCTGCGTCTTGCGCCCGTGGTTTGTGAACAATTTAGAAGTGATTTGAAGGCCCTAGGCCCTATCATCTTGGAGCTATTGAACTTGAAAGCATTTGCTAGCTGAATGTTTTTCCTCAATAATCGGCAGAAATACCTCATTGAAAATATTCGTGTAAAATCGCACGAGGTCATGACGCGCGAAACATAGGCTCTGCGTCTTGCGCCCGTGGTTTGTGAACAATTTATAAGTGTTTTGAAGGCCGTAGGCCGTATCATCTAGGAGCTATTGAACTTGAAAGCATTTGGCAGCTGTACGTTTTTCTCAATAATCGGCAGAAATACCTCATTGGAAATATTCGTGTAAAATCGCACGAGGTCATGACGCGCGAAGCATTGGCTCTTCGTCTTGCGGCCGTGGTTGGTGAACATTTTAGAAGTGGTTTTAAAGCCGTAGGACCTAACATCTAGGAGCTATTGAACTTGAAAGCATTTGCCAGCTGTACATTTTTTTCAATAATCCGCAGAAATACCTCATTGAAAATATTTGTGTAAAATCGCAAGAGGTCATGACGCGCGAAGCATAGGCTCTTCGTCTTGCTGCCGTGGTTTGTGAACATTTTAGAAGTGGTTTGAAGGCCCTAGGTCCTATCATCTAGGAGCTATTGAACTTGAAAGCATTTGCCCACTGTATGTTTTTCTCAATAATCCGCAGAAATACCTCATTGAAAATATTTGTGTAAAATCGCAAGAGGTCATGACGCGCGAAGCATAGGCTCTTCGTCTTGCTGCCGTGGTTTGTGAACATTTTAGAAGTGGTTTGAAGGCCCTAGGCCCTATCATCTAGGAGCGATTGATCTTGAAAGCATTTGCCAGCTGTACGTTTTTCTCAATAATCGGCAGAAATACCTCTTTGAAAATATTCGTGTAAAATCGCACGAGGTCATGACGCGCGAAGCATAGGCTCTTCGTCTTGCGGCCGTGGTTTGTGAACATTTTAGAAGTGGTTTGAAGGCCCTAGTCCCTATCATCTAGGAGCTATTGATCTTGAAAGCATTTGCCAGCTGTACGTTTTTCTCAATAATCGGCAGAAATACCTCATTGAAAATTTTCGTGTAAAATCGCACGAGGTCATGACGTGCGAAACATTGGCTCTGCGTCTTGCGCCCGTGGTTTGTGAACAATTTAGAAGTGATTTGAAGGCCCTAGGCCCTATCATCTTGGCGCTATTGAACTTGAAAGCATTTGCCAGCTGTACGTTTTTCTCAATAATCGGCAGAAATATCTCATTGATAATATTCGTGCAAAATCGCACGAGGTCATGACACGCGATGCATAGGTTCTGCGTCTTGCGCCCATGGTTTGTGAACATTTTAGAAGTGGTTTGAAGGCCCTAGGCCCTATCATCTAGGAGCTATTGATCTTGAAAGCATTTCCCAGCTGTATATTTTTCTCAATAATCGGCAGAAATACCTCATTGAAAATATTCGTGTAAAATCGCACGAGGTCATGATGCGTGAAACATAGGCTCTGCGTCTTGTGCCCGTGGTTTCTGAACATTTTCGAAGTGTTTTTAAGGCCCTAGGCCCTATCATCTAGGAGCTATTGATCTTGAAAGCATTTGCCAGCTGTATGTTTTTCTCAAAAATCTGCGGACATACCTCATTGAAAATATTCGTGTAAAATCGCACGAGGTCATGACGCGCGAAACATTGGCTCTGCGTCTTGTGCCCGTGGTTTGAGAACAATTTAGAAGTGTTTTGATGGCCCTAGGCCGTATCATCTAGGAGCTATTGATCTTGAAAGCATTTGCCAGCTGTATGTTTTTCTCAATAATCGGCAGAAATACCTCATTGATAATATTCGTGTAAAATCGCACGAGGTCATGACGCGCGAAACATTGGCTCTGCGTCTTGTGCCCGTGGTTTGTGAACAATTTAGAAGTGATTTGAAGGCCCTAGGTCCTATCATCTAGGAGCTATTGATCTTGAAAGCATTTGCCAGCTGTATGTTTTTCTCAAAAATCCACGGATATACCTCATTGAAAATATTCGTGTAAAATCGCACGAGGTCATGCCGCGCAAAACATAGGCTCTGCGTCTTGCGCCCCTGGTTTGTGACCAATTTAGAAGTGGTTTGAAGGCCCTAGGCCCTATCATCTAGGAGCTATTGATCTTGAAAGCATTTGCCAGCTGTATGTTTTTCTCAATAATCGGCAGAATTACCTAATTGAAAATATTCGTGTCAAATCGCACGAGATCATGACACGCGAAACATAGGCTCTGCGTCTTGCGCCCGTGGTTTGTGAACAATTTAGAAGTGGTTTGAAGGCCCTAGGCCCTATCATCTAGGAGCTATTGATCTTGAAAGCATTTGCCAGCCGTATGTTTTTCTCAATAATCGGCAGAATTACCTCATTGAAAATATTCGTGTCAAATCGCACGAGGTCATGACGCGCGAAACATAGGCTCTGCATCTTACGCCCGTGGTTTGTGAATAATTTAGAAGTGGTTTGAAGGCCCTAGGCCCTATCATCTAGGAGCTATTGAACTTGAATGCATCTGCCAGCTGTACGTTTTTCTCAATAATCGGCAGAAATTCCTCATTGAAAATATATTTATGTAATATCGCACGAGTTCATGACGCACGATGCATAGGCTCTGCGTCTTGCTCCCGTGGTTTGTGAACAATTAAGAAGTGTTTTGAAGGCCCTAGGCTGTATCATCGAGGAGCTATTGAACTTGAAAGCATTTGGCAGCTGTACGTTTTTCTCAATAATCAGCAGAAATACCTCATTGAAAATATTCGTGTAAAATCGCACAAGGTCATGACGCGCGAAGCATGGGCTCTTCGTCTTGCGGCCGTGGTTTGTGAACGTTTTAGAAGTGGTTTTAAGGCCGTAGGCCCTAACATCTAGGAGCTATTGAACTTGAAAGCATTTGCCAGCTGTACGTTTTTCTCAATAATCGGCAGAAATACCTCATTGAAAATATTTGTGTAAAATCGCACGAGGTCATGACGCGCGAAGCATAGGCTCTGCGTCTTGCGCCCGTGGTTTGTGAACAATTTAGAAGTGGTTTGTAGACCCTAGGCCCTATCATCTAGGAGCTATTGAACTTGAATGCATTTGCCAGCTGTACGTTTTTCTCAATAATCGGCAGAAATTCCTCATTGAAAATATTCATGTAAAATCGCACGAGGTCATGACGCACGATGCATAGGCTCTGCGTCTTGCTCCCGTGGTTTGTGAATAATTTAGAAGTGGTTTGAAGGCCCTAGGCCCTATCATCTAGGAGCTATTGAACTTGAAAGCATTTGCCAGCTGTACGTTTTTCTCAATAATCGGCAGAAATACCTCATTGAAAATATTTGTGTAAAATCGCACGAGGTCATGACATGCGAAGCATAGGCTCTGTGTCTTGCGCCCATGGTTTCTGAACAATTTAGAAGTGTTTTGAAGGCCCTAGGCTGTATCATCTAGGAGCTATTGAACTTGAAAGCATTTGGCAGCTGTACGTTTTTCTCAATAATCGGCAGAAATACCTCATTGAAAATATTCGTGTAAAATCGCACGAGGTCATGACGCGCGAAGCATAGGCTCTTCGTCTTGCGGCCGTAGTTTGTGAACATTTTAGAAGTGGTTTGAAGGCCCTAGGCCCTAACATCTAGGAGCTATTGAACTTGAAAGCATTTGCCAGCTGTACGTTTTTCTCAATAATCGGCAGAAATACCTCATTGAAAATATTTGTGTATAATCGCACGAGGTCATGACGCGCGAAGCATAGGCTCTGCGTCTTGCGCCCGTGGTTTGTGAACAATTTAGAAGTGGTTTGTATACCCTAGGCCCTATCATCTAGGAGCTATTGAACTTGAATGCATTTGCCAGCTGTACGTTTTTCTCAATAATCGGCAGAAATTCCTCATTGAAAATATTCATGTAAAATCGCACGAGGTCATGACGCACGATGCATAGGCTCTGCGTCATGCTCCCGTGGTTTGTGAATAATTTAGAAGTGGTTTGAAGGCCCTAGGCCCTATCATCTAGGAGCTATTGAACTTGAAAGCATTTGCCAGCTGTACGTTTTTCTCAATAATCGGCAGAAATACCTCATTGGACATATTCGTGTAAAATCGCACGAGGTCATGACGCGCGAAGCATAGGCTCTGCGGCTTGCGCCCGTGGTTTGTGAACAATTTAGAAGTGGTTTGAAGGCCCTATGCCCTATCATCTAGGAGCTATTGAAATTGAAAGCATTTGCCAGCTGTACATTTGTCTCAATAATCCACAGAAATACCTCATTGGAAATATTCGTGTAAAATCGCATGAGGTCATGACGCGCGAAGCATAGGCTCAGTGTCTTGCGCCCGTGCTTTGTGAACCATTTAGAAGTGGTTTGAAGGCCCTAGGCCCTATCATCTAGGAGCTATTGAACTTGAAAGCATTTGCCAGCTGTACGTTTTTCTCAATAATCGGCCGAAATACCACATTGGAAATATTCATGTAAAATCGTACGAGGTCATGACGCGCGAAACATAGGCTCTGCGTCTTGCGCCCGTGGTTTGTGAATATTTTAGAAGTGGTTTGATGACCCTAGGCCCTATCATCTAGGAGCTATTGAACTTGAAAGCATTTGCCAGCTGTACGTTTTTCTCAATAATCGGCAAAAATACCTCATTGAAAATATTTGTGTAAAATCGCACAAGGTCATGACGCGCGATGCATAGGCTCTGCGTCTTGCGGCCGTGGTTTGTGAACAATTTAGAAGTGGTTTGAAGGCCCTAGGCCCTATCATCTAGGAGCTATTGAACTTGCAAGCATATGCCAGCTGTACTTTTTTCTCAATAATCGGCAGACAAACCTCATTGGAAATATTCGTGTATAATCGCACAAGGTCATGACGCTCAAAGCATAGGCTCTGCGTCTTGCGCCCTTGGTTTGTGAACAATTTAGAAGTGGTTTGAAGGCCCTAGGCCCTATCATCTAGGAGCTATTGAACTTGAAAGCATTTGCCAGCTGTACGTATTTCTCAATAATCCGCAGAAATACCTCATTGATAATATTCGTGTAAAATCGCACGAGGTCATGACGCACGATGCATAGGCTCTGCGTCATGCTCCCGTGGTTTGTGAATAATTTAGAAGTGGTTTGAAGGCCCTAGGCCCTATCATCTAGGAGCTATTGAACTTGAAAGCATTTGCCAGCTGTACGTTTTTCTCAATAATCGGCAGAAATACCTCATTGGACATATTCGTGTAAAATCGCATGAGGTCATGACGCGCGAAGCATAGGCTCAGTGTCTTGCACCCGTGCTTTGTGAACCATTTAGAAGTGGTTTGAAGGCCCTAGGCCCTATCATCTAGGAGCTATTGAACTTGAAAGCATTTGCCAGCTGTACGTTTTTCTCAATAATCGGCAGAAATACCACATTGGAAATATTCATGTAAAATCGTACGAGGTCATGACGCGCGAAACATAGGCTCTGCGTCTTGCGCCCGTGGTTTGTGAATATTTTAGAAGTGGTTTGATGACCCTAGGCCCTATCATCCAGGAGCTATTGAACTTGAAAGCATTTGCCAGCTGTACGTTTTTCTCAATAATCGGCAAAAATACCTCATTGAAAATATTTGTGTAAAATCGCACAAGGTCATGACGCGCGATGCATAGGCTCTGCGTCTTGCGGCCGTGGTTTGTGAACAATTTAGAAGTGGTTTGAAGGCCCTAGGCCCTATCATCTAGGAGCTATTGAACTTGCAAGCATATCCCAGCTGTACTTTTTTCTCAATAATCGGCAGACAAACCTCATTGGAAATATTCGTGTATAATCGCACAAGGTCATGACGCTCAAAGCATCGGATCTGCGTCTTGCGCCCTTGGTTTGTGAACAATTTAGAAGTGGTTTGAAGGCCCTAGGCCCTATCATCTAGGAGCTATTGAACTTGAAAGCATTTGCCAGCTGTACGTATTTCTCAATAATCGGCAGAAATACCTCATTGATAATATTCGTGTAAAATCGCACGAGGTCATGACGCGCGAAGCATAGGCTCTGCGTCTTGCGCCCGTGGTTTGTGAATAATTTAGAAGTGGTTTGAAGGCCCTAGGCCCTATCATCTAGGAGCTATTGAACTTGAAAGCATTTGCCAGCTGTACGTTTTTCTCAATAATCCGCAGAAATACCTCATTGAAAATATTCGTGTAAAATCGCACGAGGTCATGACGCACGAAGCATAGGCTCTGTGTCTTGCGCCCCTGGTTTGTGAACAATTTAGAAGTGGTTTGAAGGCCCTAGGCCCTATCATCTAGCAGCTATTGAACTTGAAAGCATTTGCCAGCTGTACGTTTTACTCAATAATCGGCAGAAATACCTCATCGAAAATATTTGTGTAAAATCGCACGAGGTCATGACGCGCGAAGCATAGGCTCTGCGTTTTGCGGCCGTGGTTCGTGAACATTTTAGAAGTGGTTTGAAGGCCCTAGGCCCTATCATCTAGAAGCTATTGAACTTGAAAGCATTTGCCAGCTGTACGTTTTTCTCAATAATCCGCAGATATACCTCATTGGAAATATTCGTGTAAAATCGCACGAGGTCATGACGCGCGAAGCATAGGCTCTGCTTCTTGCACCCGTGGTTTGAACCATTTAGAAGTGGTTTGAAGGCCCTAGGCCCTATCATCTAGGAGCTATTGAACTTGTAAGCATTTGCCAGATGTACGTTTTTCTCAATAATCGGCAGACATACCTTATTTGAAATATTCGTGTAAAATCGCACGAGGTCATGACGTACGAAGCATAGGCTCTGTGTCTTACGGCCGTGGTTTGTGAACATTTTAGAAGTGGTTTGAAGGCCCTAGGCCCTATCATCTAGGAGCTATTGAACTTGAAAGCATTTGCCAGCTGTACGTTTTACTCAATAATCAGCAGAAATACCTCATTGAAAATATTTGTGTAAAATCGCACGAGGTCATGACGCGCGAAGTATAGGCTCTGCGTCTTGCGGCCGTGGTTCGTGAACATTTTAGAAGTGGTCTGAAGGCCCTAGGCCCTATCATCTAGGAGCTATTGAACTTGAAAGCATTTGCCAGCTGTACGTTTTTCTCAATAATCCGCAGAAATACCTCATTGGAAATATTCGTGTAAAATCGCACAAGGTCATGACGCACGAAACATAGGCTTTGCGTCTTGCGCCCGTGGTTTGTGAACAATTTAGAAGTGGTTTGAAGGCCCTAGGCCCTATCATCTAGGAGCTATTGAACTTGAAAGCATTTGCCAGCTGTACGTTTTTCTCAATAATCGGCAGAAATACCTCGTTGAAAATATTTTTGTGAAATCGCACAAGGTCATGACGCGTGAAGCATAGGCTCTGCGTCTTGCGGCCGTGGTTTATGAACATTTTAGAAGTGGTCTGAAGGCCCTAGGCCCTATCATCTAGGAGCTATTGAACTTGAAAGCATTTGCCAGCTGTACGTTTTTCTCAATAATCCGCAGAAATACCTCATTGAAAATATTTGTGTGAAATCGCACAAGGTCATGACGCGTGAAGCATAGGCTCTGCGTCTTGCGGCCGTGGTTTATGAACATTTTAGAAGTGGTCTGAAGGCCCTAGGCCCTATCATCTAGGAGCTATTGAACTTGAAAGCATTTGCCAGCTGTACGTTTTTCTCAATAATCGGCAGAAATACCTCATTGAAAATTTTCTTGTAAAATCGCACGAGGTCATGACGCGCGAAGCATAGGCTCTGCGTATTGCGGCCGTGGTTTATGAACATTTTAGAAGTGGTTTGAAGGCCCTAGGCCCTATCATCTAGGAGCTATTGAACTTGAAAGTATTTGCCAGCTGTACGTTTTTCTCAATAATCCGCAGAAATACCTCATTGAAAATATTCGTGTAAAATCGCACAAGGTCATGACGCGCAAAATATAGGCTCTGCGTCTTGCGCCCATGGTTTTTGAAGAATTTAGAAGTGGTTTGAAGGCCCTAGGCCCTATCATCTAGGAGCTATTGAACTTGTAAGAATTTGCCAGGTGTACGTTTTTCTCAATAATCGGCAGACATACCTCATTGAAAATATTCGTGTAAAATCGCACGAGGTCATGACGCGCGAAGCATAGGCTCTTTGTCTTGCGGCCGTGGTTTGTGAACATTTTAGAAGTGGTTTGAAGGCCCTAGGCCCTATCATCTAGGAGCTATTGAACTTGCAAGCATTTGCCAGCTGTACGTTTTTTCAATAATCGGCAGAAATACCTCATTGAAAATATTAGTGTAAAATCGCACAAGGTCATGACGCGCGAAGCATAGGATCTGGGTCTTGCGCCCGTGGTTTTTGAATAATTTAGAAGTGGTTTGAAGGCCCTAGGCCCTATCATCTAGGAGCTATTGAACTTGAAAGCATTTCCCAGCTGTACGTTTATTTCAATAATCGGCAGAAATACCTCATTGGAAATATTTGTGTAAAATCGCACAAGGTCATGACGCTCGAACCATTGGCTCTGCGTCTTGCGGCCGTGGTTTGTGAACCATTTAGAAGTGGTTTGACTGCCCTAGGCCCTATCATCTAGGAGCTATTGAACTTGGGAAATGCCTTCGTAGCAAGTTCATGATCACCTTTAGTTCACAACTAATGTCTGGAATTTCAAAAAAGTCACAAAAGGTTATCTTGGGGGTGGTTTGGTAAGTATGGATTTAATGCATTATATGCATTATCATAATCAAAATTGATATCTTGCTTTAGAAGAAATCAAGTCATCTTTTCAAAGCAACATATAGCCATTACATAGAGGCAAGGTATGGCTGATGCATTGAAACTATGACAATGGTGTCCAAATTATACTTAATGATGAGAAAAAAGTGATTTATATTTCCATGTATATTATAGGGGTTTATCTCAGGTCTGAAGAAATTTGCACTTATGTCTGTCTTGGTTTATCATCCATTAGTAGTAATCATTACAGGTCAGTTGTCACAAATATCATGAGGTGTTTATGTAGTCTTTCCTAAGTGTGACCTGTTATCCCTACTGGAAATTCCAGCTGAGACCAGTTGGGATACTAAGCTGGTTGAAGATGGGTTAAACTGTTACTAGAAACAACTACTTGTCTTAAATCATTGTCCCCACCTGCCTCGTTTTCCCTTCCCTCTGGTTTGATTGTTCTTTGAGTTCACCTGTGTCTTGTTACCCCTGTCTATTTAAGTTCTTTGTCCCCTTGACTCGGGTGCTGGTTCCTTGTGTTTGTTTCCGACTTGTGTTTGTATCTGACCGTATGTACCTGCCCGTGTTTTTGACCTGCTTGTGCATTTCTGCTTTTGTCTCCGCTTGTGCTTCTGCCATTTGTTTTCAGTACTTGTGAAGTTCTGTTTTTTTTTTTTTGTTGTATTCTTTTAGTTTTCATTATATGCCCCTCGTGGCTCTTTGTTTGTTCTGTTTTTTTGTTAGTAAAGTGTTTATTTGTATAAACATTTTTGAGTTTTGTGTTTTTTCCCCACTCTGCGCCTGGGTCCTAGCCCCCATACCGTGACAGTAAACGGCTACACGTGATCTAACTTTCAAGTGGTTGGCTACCTCCCTGGATATGAAGTAAATGTTTTACCAATAAATAATAGTAAATGCAATTTTATCCACGGAAATAGCTATACAAAAAGGCAAAATAAATGTGGTCGCGATCGCCGTCGTAGACGTCAGAAGGAAATGTCACTGACTAAAAAATAATTGAAAAGTTGGCTCTCACTTGCCCAGTGGAATAAACACCCCGAAGTGAAGCACAACATTACCTACTGATCGTAGATAAGATCACTGTGAGGTTGCTTTCCGTAGAGGATTTCAGCTGCATACTCCCGTATTACTGAAAATGCTGTAGAGGTGGCTAGCTATAAGTGCATAACGGCGTTTGAGTGCTGTGCATTGTGTTGATGGTAGCGTAGTGCTGGCTAGCGCTAAAAGCTAGCTAATTGTTAAATAGTCTACTTAGATACCCCGCTATCAATACATATTATATAGATTTCAGGGGGGGCGCAGGGGATAGGTTCCCCTCAATATTTAGAACACGTGCATTTGTCCCACCCCCCCCCCCCCCCAATAAAAACATGAAAGAAGCATTTCCACCATAAATTGATGCAGAAAAGGCACAAATTGGTGCATAAAAATTCACCAGAATGCAGGAAATTAAGTGTCTGACGCTCAAAATTTCCTGGGGGAAAACCCCCAGACCCCGCCCTTAATGCATCCCTCCCAAAGTTCAAGCGAAACCTACGCCGCTGTGTAAATAAATATACATATGAATATAAATATGATTGCATGCTTCAGCCCCAGAAGGCCACACCTAGCAACACCAGTATCTGTGTGTGTGTGTCATAAAGGAGTAAGACAATTAAAAATGGCATGTAATACAATAAAAACCACAAAACAAAAATAATAGGCCAATAATCATTTATGCATTTTTCAATTGGTGCACAGACCACAAAGGAGTGAGACAATTAAAAATGGCATGTAATACAATAAAAACCACAAAAATAAAAACAGCGATACAATTTAACACACTAAAGGCTGGGTTTAAAAAAAATCTAAATATAGCCTAAGTGTGTTGTTTATGGAGAAACTGAAAGCTATTAACCAAGAAAATCATTATAAGTGTATTTTTCCTGTGTTTCTGTTTCTAGATCTCAAAACTGAGAATGATTACTAAAAAATCCCCTGATGAAGGCAGTTACTGCCGATACGTGTTGGGTTAGCCCAAAATAATAAAGGCTTTTCAAATTGCTAATCTGGAGATTGAGTGCCTTGGGATTTTTTCTCTCTTTCTTGAGAAAGATTACTGTTGGGCATACACACAGTGTATGTACTGGGAAGTTTATGTCTTTATGTTTATCCCATTTTCAGATATTTCAAAATACATACTTTGACATTTTTTTTTACATTAAATATATAATATTTATAATGTATATAAATATTTTTAATATTTTAAATATATAATATATATAATGTTTAGCTTTTCAATGTTTAAACGCTTGCTTTGGCAATATGCACAGTGTTACGTCATGCCAATAAAGCCATTTGAATGAATGAATGAAATAATATTCATTGTAGCACACATATAGTATGTATGTGACAGATGTAGCCGTTGAGGAGGAGCAAACTCTTAGGAGGCGCGTTTTGTAATGCACGTACAGCCCACAGTAACGTTGAACGTCTCTGGGACCAGCCTGTAGTGACTCGGGTTTCGGCAGGGCTCTCTGTAGTAGACCCTGATGTTGTATTTGATGTCCAGCACGCGCAGGTGGTGCTTGAAACCTAACAGCGTGTCGTTCCGGCAAAGCCTATGGTTGCAACTGGCAGTCCAGATAATCTTCGGTAATCTAGTGGCATTAATGTTTGCTCTGAGAGAGAGAGAGACAGAGAGAGAGAGAGAGAGAGAGCAAAGCAGAGCAGCATGATGGCAGCAGCATTTATGTGCTCCTGCTAAACAAAAACATATTAGATTTGTGTTATATAAGCATTTTTCTCTACTTAGGATTAAAAAATGTTAAAAATAACACAAGTTATGTACTGTAATTGAACTGCATTTCAACCAAAAAAAAAACTTTTGAGAGAACTACAACTTTTAAAATTTTTTTTAAAAAAAGAAGCAGTTTTAAGAAACAAAATCACAATAACCAAACAAAAAGGCAAAGAACAACAAGAGGACAAGGAAATGACAAGGAAAAGAAAGGCAAAGATAGGAAAAAGAAAAGGACTGTAAACAAGAGGAAACAACCAAAAATAATAAACAGAATAATAATATATGAAGGAGAAAAAAGACAAAACAAATAGGGATAAAGACACTATAAAGACATACAAGAACAAAAGGTAGGGACAGTACATTTATGTAAAAGCTAATTTTATATGAAAGCTCATTTTAGTGCAGCCTTTATTATTAATTAATAAGTTTTGATCAACATTTTTGATCACAAATTACAATTTACAGTACAATTGACAGTTAAGTTTTTCAGTTGACAATTGACTGTTGGTTTTGATTAGAATTATAAGCATTGTTACATTTGTATGGTTGCCATGGAGATCATTTACCCAGCGGAACTCAAGGGTGCCCAGGCCAGGAAGAGTTATAAACTCACTCTACTGAGTGACAATCCTGAGTGCCTGTACGCAGACATGACCAAACTTAAAGACATAAATGTTAAAACCAACCTAATCTTCCACACACAACGTAACCATGTGTGGAAAGCAGTCATATGTAAGACCTATCCCTTCATTAAAAGAAGAGGAATTTGTCATGGCAGCCAAATCACCATCCATGAGGATGCAGACCTTGACAGCCCTATAATGACTGTAAACATATATAACAATGGCACTGTACTCATCCAAGGGATTGAAGCCAGCTTCCACTCCTTTGAGGAAACATTTTTAGAGCTAAAAAGAAAGGTAGAGAGTGAGAAGGCCACAGCAACTGACAGTGAGGAAGAAGATAAAGAGGATGACACTGAGCCCTCAAACCCCACAGACAGCCTGCCAGTCCCTGACCCCCCCCCACACTCAGTCCCCACACTCAACACATCGCAGAAAGCCTAGCCCTGCTGGAGTTGGAATTCGTTGAATTCAGAGAGCACACCCTGTCCAGGCTGTCTGAAACCAGCTCAGTCCAGCTCCTGAGAGATGATGTCACCCAGATGCAGAGTGAATGCCACCTTGCCATTAAGGAGCTGAGTGCAGAGATGGCTGAGCTGCGGCGAGACAACCAGGCCCTGAGAGCTCAGCTGGCCAAAGTAAAGGAAGACGCGCTGCACAGGGAGAGGGCCTTCTCCAAAGAGCTGCAGGACCTGAGGGAGCAGCTCCGGGAACACGCTACAACCCCCTACCCAACCCACACCTGCTCCACAGACACAGACACACACTGCTCTCCCCCCAAAAACACAGTCCTTCCCCCTGACACTGACACACAGCTTCCGTCAGCCATACCTGAACACTCTGGCACTACCACACTACCTGTCACACAGGAGAGTCACACACACCCGACAGACAGCCCTGCTGTTCCCAACACACAGAATCACCCAGAGAACCAGCCACCCTCAGACACACAACCTCCTTCCAGCAACAAGGCTGAAAAGCCCCAGGCACAGATAGCCCTGCTTATGGACTCGAATGGAAAATTCCTGGAAGCAAAGAGGCTGTTCCCTGGTCAAGAAGTCCAGGCAATCCGCTGCAGCAACACAGGAAGGGCCATGGACCTGCTAAAGAGGGACAAACTGGGAAAGCCTTCCTGCATTGTGGTGCACGCTGGCACCAACGACCTACCCAACATGCACCACAGAACTGCCAGAACAGTGTGGAAGGTGGCAGAAAGAGCAGCACAAGAGTTTCCCAACTCACGAGTTGTCATGTCCACACTGCTGCCCAGAACAGATACACCTCCCCATATCCTGCAGGAGATAAATTCAGAGATCGCCCGGGGTTGTGCCACGCTGCCAAATGTGCACCTGGCACACCACTCCACCATCCGCTCCTGGCATCTCTATGATGGACTCCATTTAAACCAGGAGGGGGTCAAAATTTTTGCAAAAACCCTAAAAGATGCAGCCCTGGGATGCAACCCAACAGTCCTGCCTTACATATCTACCAACAGAGGGCAGCAGAGAATGCAGCGGCACCCCCCTACCCACACACCCCGAGCTCCACAGAGACCACACTATTCTGCTCATCCTCCTTTCCCCCCTCGCCACCCCAGCACCCCACACCCTGAGCACCAGCCCCACCCCACCAGCAGAGCCCCTGTACAGCAGCAGCCCCAAAGCTATGCTGCGGCCCTGTCAAAACCCCCTCCTCCACCCACCCCCCCGTCCCGTCAGAACTAGGAGAAATTAAACACCTGCTGGGAAACCTCTGCAGCAGACTGCTGAACTAACCCTGCAGTTTCAGGATACCACCAACAGGGGGGCGCCAGAGAATGCAGCTGCACCCCCCTACCCACACACCCCGAGCTCCACAGAGACCATGCCATTCTCCTCGTCCTCCTTTCTCCCTACGCCACCCCAGCACCCCACACCCTGAGCACCAGCCTCGCCCCCCAACAAAGCCCCTGTACAGCAGCAGCCCCAAAGCTATGCTGCGGCCCTGTCATAACCCCCTCCTCCACCCCCCCCCCCCCCCCCTCCTTCCCTGCCCCATCAGAACTTGGAGAAATTAAACACCTGCTGGGGATCCTCTGCAGCAGACTGTGTACAACCAACCAACAGGGTAGGGAGAAAACCTGGCACAATGGTGTTTTTCATTAATTATTATAACTAAATAAGTAAACTATCATAAGTAAATAAATACTAATTATAACTATCATAAGTAAAAAAAAATGCAACTAATAATATGAAGAATAAAAACATTTGTGTTAGATACATTGTTATTATACTTAGGATTATATAATGTTTATTTGTCGATTTGAAAATGAGATCATTTAGAATTAGTTCATGGAATCTACAGGGTTTGTACTCTACAGCTTTTGGATTAAAAAGTACAGATCCTGAATTTTTAAAAAACATAGACAATATTGATATTGTAATTCTGTTAGAAACTTGGTGTCGCACTGATGTGCTCACTCAGTGCCCCTCAGGATACAATGAAATCATAGTACCCTCCTGGAAGCTGAGCACTGTGCGGCATGGCAGAGACTCAGGAGGAATAATAGTGTGGTACAGAGGGGATCTCGCTAAGCACATCACAACTGTCCAACAAGGAAGTACACACCTATGGTTAAAAATAAGTAAATCTATTGGCATCTGTGACAAAAACATATATTTGTGTGCAGCCTACACTCCTCCATCAGAGTCTCCCTACTTCACTGAGGAGTTCTTCAACACCCTCCATACAGAAATTGTCCACTTCCAGGCCCAGGGAAATGTGATCATCTGTGGAGACTTTAATGCCCGCACAGGCACAGAAAATGACTGCACAGAGTCAAAAGGAAATAATCATGTGTTTGGACAGACCCCTCTGCACCTCACACCCACACAAATAAAAAGAAACAACTCGGACAAAATAATAAATAAGAATGGTAGGGAGTTAGTGCATCTCTGTCAAGCCTTAGGCCTGTACATCCTTAATGGCAGGATCAGAGGGGACTCTTTAGGAAGGTTCACATACTGCTCAGCTCTTGGGACTAGTGTTGTGGATTATGCAATCACTGACATGGACCCCTCCTCCTTTAGTGCATTCACTGTCAGGCAACAAACCCCCATTTCAGACCATAATCAGATCACTGTGTTTCTGAAAAGATTTGGACAATCCAGGAACTCATACACACAGCCCTGTAAGCTGTATAAACTTAATCAATCGTACAGATGGGCTGAAACAAGCACAGATGAATTCACAAAAGCAATGAGATCAGCTGAATTAACTAACTCTATTAACACGTTCATCAATACTCCTTACCAAAATAACAGAGAAGGCTTAAATCTGGCTGTTACTAATATCAATTATATTTTCCAGAAAACAGCAAATAAAGCTAAACTAAAAGTTCATCATAAAAGGAAGCTGAACAAAAATGAAAATTGGTTTGATATTGAATGCAAAAATATTCGAAAAAACCTAAGAAAATTATCAAACCAAAAACATAACCAACCATACAACTCTGATTTATGCCTCAAGTATTGTCAAACTCTTAAAGAATATAAAAACACCCTAAAACAGAAAAAACAAAAATACATAAATAAAACTCTGAATGATATTGAAGAATCAGTTAATCAAAACCAGTTTTGGGATTTGTGGAACAATTTAAGCACAGCAAAACAACACGAATTAGCCATTAGTGATGGAGCCATTTGGAAACAATATTTTGAAAATCTATACTGTGAAATCAGTCAAAAAATACACCATACTATGATTAATGAACACCTAAACAAATTGGAATCAACCATCAAGGATAATCGAAATCCACTGGATAAACCAATTTCCCACAAAGAACTGATCGAAAAGCTGCAGTCTCTAAAATCAAGAAAATCATGTGGTCTTGATGGAATTAGAAATGAAATGCTCAAAAATAGCACCCCAGAAATGCATGACGCTCTGCTTAAATTGTTCAACCAAGTACGAGTTCAGGATGCTTTCCTGACATTTGGAACCGGGGGCTTATATCCCCAATTTATAAAAGTGGAGACAAATTAGACCCCAACAATTACAGAGGCATTTGTGTAAGCAGTAATCTGGGGAAGGTACTTTGTAGTATCATTAATTCAAGAATTGTAACCTTCCTTAACGAACACAATGTCCTAAGTAAAAGTCAAATTGGATTTCTCCCAAATCATCGTACCACCGATCATATTTACACCCTACACACCCTAATAAATAAACACGTCCACAAAACAAAAAAAATGGAAAAATCTTTGCATGCTTCATTGATTTCAAGAAAGCATTTGACTCGATTTGGCATGACGGATTATACTACAAAATTCTCCAAAGTGGTGTCGGGGGTAAAGTTTATGATATAATTAAATCAATGTACTCAGAAAATAAATGTGGAGTGAAAATTGGCGACCAAAGAACAGAGTTCTTCACACCAAAACAGGGAGTGAGGCAGGGCTGTAGCCTGAGTCCAACATTGTTCAATGTTTACATCAATGAGTTAGCGGTGCAGTTGGAACAGTCTACAGCCCCGGGCCTCCTCCTACATGACACGGAAGTAAAATTCTTACTCTACGCAGATGACCTGGTTCTGCTCTCTCCCACTGAAGAAGGGTCACAGCAGAACCTAGCTCTGGTAGAGGATATCTGTCAGAACTGGGCACTGACAGTAAACTTAAAAAAGACAAAAATAATGATCTTCTAGAAAAAACCCAGATGTCAGGAAAACAGGTCCCAGTTTCTTCTAGGCAACACCGCCCTAGATCACACTCTAAATTATACGTACCTTGGTCTGACAATTACAGTCTCAGGAAGCTTTAACATGGCAGTGAATGCTTTAAAAGAAAAAGCTCGAAGAGCACTCCATGCTATAAAAAGAAAACTTCAAAAAATTGTTATACCAATTAAAATCTGGTTAAAAATATTTGATAGTGTTATTCAGCCCATTGCACTGTATGGAAGTGAGGTATGGGGTCCACTCAGCCAGCAGAACTATTCCAAATGGGACAAGCATCCAATAGAGACCCTGCATGTAGAATTTTGTAGAAACATCCTACAAGTACAAAGGAAAACACCAAATAATGCATGCAGGGCAGAATTAGGCCATTATCCTTTAATGATTCACATCCAAAAAAGAGCATTAAAATTCTGGATGCACCTCAATTCAAGTCCTCAAGACACATTGCAATTTAAGGCAATGAAAGCCCAAGAGCTCAGTCATGAAAAGAGTCCCCTCAGTCAGCTGGTAATGAAGCTGACTAACCCATTAACCCAACTAACACAAATCACAGACCAATTTCATACCAGCACTGCTTACCAACAAATCAAAGTAAACCAAGTAATGAAACAGACCAAAATCTCTTATCTGGAATATTGGGATAATGTAACCAAAACACAAAACAAACTAGATTGCTATCGGACCCTAAAAAGAGACTACAAATTGGCTGAGTATCTCTTCTCTGTCAGAGATACAAAGCAGAGGCAGATCCTGACCAAGTACAGGCTCAGTGACCACACACTTGCAATTGAAAAAGGCAGACACCGGAATACATGGTTACCAAAAGAACAACGTATATGTGGTCACTGTAAGACAGGAGAGGTGGAAACAGAGATGCACTTTCTCCTACGTTGTGAAAAATATCCAAAAATTAGGACACATTATTTCAACAAATTTTCTCTAATTATAAAGGACTTCCTTTCCCAAACAAATGAGACAAAAATGCAAATCCTGCTAGGAGAAAGGCCAACAGCTCCACTAGCAGCAAAGTACATCTCGGCCTGCCATATTCTGAGGGACACTGGTTGACCACCACAAATATATTTATTTTAATTCTTAATTCTTTCTTAACTTTTTTTTTCCACGAGCAATCTGATCGAAAAGTACCGAGAGTGAAATGTTACATTTAACCCTGAGGTTAACTGAATTATTGTTCGGTCCCGGTCTATAATGTCTGTTCGATCCAAACAGCTGTATCAGTCGATACCACATGTCACCACGTTGCCTAAAGTTACAGTTGCATTAAATAAATGTAGCCTACGAAGATCCAGTCTAAGTTGAATAAATCCAATCAATTGTTAATTCACTGTCTAATAACAACAGGCTAACAACCCCATTCGGTTTAACCCTGCCATTGGGGAGTGGGGTGGGGTGGTCTGCTCTTTTGCCTGGCTAGCAATCCCAGCAAGCAAGTATGGCTGTTAGTCAGTAAACTACTGTTTACGATTATCTATGATACATTCTGAGTTCCTGACATGCACACACAATACAGTAGCGGAAAAACACTACCGGAAGAAAAAAAAATCACTTGCATAGCCAAAGCAGACTTTTGGCAATATCTCCCGAAATATTTATTGAACTCTCCCGCTGTTCGATTAGACAAAGAGATGGTAATTCTGTGTGTTTAACTAGAAATACGTCGTTCAAGCTGGGTGCATTTACCTAAAAAGTCCCTCTTACATTTTACCCCACCTTAGGTTTTGCCCCGTTGTCCATACGCTTAATGAAAAAAGATACACCACTATGTGAACTATCCCGTTAGCGTTCAACATAACCAGCCATTATAAAAATGGACTTCAAGATTATTTAAAATCTGTAGGTTACTCGCTTAATGGCCTTATTGAGGAGAACTTGTATATCTGGTGGTATTGAATAGCCTATTTTCGTGAATTAATCGTTATATTAATTGTCAAGGAAAATGACTGAAAAAATGACTGGTCGCGACTAATAATCAATTTAAGGGGAAGTTCTCAGCCCCCACAAATTTTCAGCTCACCAATCGCCACTGCTCATGTCCCCCCTTATTGTAACTTCGTAATGGTGTCAGACTTACTTGTATGTCCATGGGGCCAATGAGCGGTTGATTTCATCCTTCGCGATGATAGAACTCGCGGCGTTGCTGAAGAGAACTTTCGCCGACTGGTCGATGTGCCTCCTGGTACAGCTGTCCTCACACTTAGAACAGCGTAGTATCGAACGGACAGAAGGCGCCGTGCTCAGAACCGCAAACTGTGGACAGGGACACACGGAATAATATCGTTAACAGGGAGAGCCGCTGAAAGAATAGTTGAAATATACAACTCTGTTTTGTTACAAAATATGCCTACCTCTCGAGTAAATGTTGCCTAACAATAATCTATAACCAAAACTATATGCGTAATATCGCATTAGAGCTGGCACAGGGTAATAGGCTACCATAAAAAGGTGGGCAGCCTATTTCATACGAAATGCACAGAAATAATACGAACAAATACCCCCGTAACGACGGCCTTTTTAAAAAAAGCCCACCTTGTCCAGAGCAGACAGCCACAGATAAACCAGCGAACATTTTTGTGTGAGACGCTGTCTATGCGTCCAGGTGAAAACCCTGCTACATTTGGTTGAGAAGTGAAAGTTTTCAAGCTGATTATGACGTAGCCAGGACGTAACCGGTTAAACCTGAGCTATATTGAGGTTAACCTAGTCCGTTAATGTCAAAGTAGGCTAAACGTTAATGTCAATGTAAACGTCTCTCAGCCAAGATTTCCACCCCTCTAGACGTCGGGTCCGGCTTTTGCTCACTTGAAAGGACGCGGAGACCTGTCTGTCCTTAATTTAAATGGACAATTTTGAAAAAAATCTTTAAAACGTGCATAGCCTATAGCCTTTCATGGCTCAACGAGGATAGCGCATGAAAATATCATTTTGCTAGCCGTATCCCTTCCCACCCCATACATCATCAGTGGTTAATAATGTTCCTGATACTTCACTCACCAGTACAATCGCGAGGTTCATTCTCTGCTTTCTCGTTCTTTCCCTATGGAGTCTGTTCAGTAGTTCAGTAGGTGAATTGGCAGATCTAGTCACACACATTTTCACACATGTCTGGAATACCTATATATGCCAAATCGGCCTGACGTAAACGAACGGTATTTTTATAGCAACAAATTTGCATTGCGTGGAGGTTCACATTCAGCTCAGCCCGTGACCGTGGCAACTGAATGCTCACAATAAACATTAGGAAAAAAATTTCTACATCAGGGTGTTCCACAAAACACAGAGATGTGCATTTTTTAAAAAAATTTTTATAGCCTAATGAATAATCTTAAATTGATTTTTTTTCCTTGCTGTTTTTGCTTTGAATGTAATGTCACTGTGTAATCCCCTCCCCACAGAGAGAGAGAGAGGGGCAAGAGCACTGACAGTAAACTTTAAAATTTATTAAATATCTATAAAAATATCTAAAAATCTATAAGATCTCTGATATTCCAAAAGAAACCCAGATCTCAGGAAACCAGACACATGTTTGGCGACATAGCTCAGGAGGTAAGACCGATTGTCTGGCAGTCGGAGGGTTGCCGGTTCAAACCCCGCCCTGGGCGTGTCGAAGTGTCCTTGAGCAAGACACCTAACCCCTAACTGCTCTGGCGAATGAGAGGCATCAATTGTAAAGCGCTTTGGATAAAAGCGCTATATAAATGCAGTCCATTTACCATGTTCACTCTAGGAAACGCCGCACTAGAGCACTCCCTGTTCTGTGACTACCTGGGGCTCAAAATAAGTGCCTCAGGAAACCTAGGGCAGTGAATACACTAAAGAAAAAGCCTGAAGAGCCTTTTTATGCAATGAGAAAATATCACAAAACAAACATAGAATTTGGCTTAAAATCTTTGACAGTGTAATCCAACCAATTGCCTTATATGGAAGTTAAGTATGGGGTCCACTCAGTTATCACAACTACACTAGGTGGGACAAGCATCCTATGGAGACCTTGCATGCAGAAGTTTGCAGAACAATACTAAACATCCAAAGGAAAACACCCACCACTGCATGCAGAGCAGAATTAGGCAGATACCCACTGATAATTAATATTTAAAAAAGAGCACTTAAATTTTGGATGCGCCTCAAATCAAATCCCCAATACACAATGCAATTTCAAGCACTGAAAACCCAAGATCTGAAACCCAAAAAGAGTCCTCTCAGTCAGCTGGTCATGAGACTCACTAACCAACTAAAACCTAACACTGGCCAGACTCAGCACTGCTTTACAATCAGAAATTAGAGTAAACCAAATAAATAAAGGAACAAAAGATGCCTATCTGGAACATTGGAATAATGAAACGAAAATACAAAACAAACTTAATTGCTACTTGGCCCTAAATCGAGAATACAATTTTCTCTCGGTCAGGATTTGTCTCTGCTTTGTATCTCTGACAAAGTGCAGGCTCAGTGACCACACCTCAGCAATTGAAAAAGGGAGGCACAAAAAAACATGGCTACCCAAAGAAGAACGTATATGTGATCACTGCAAGACAGGAGAGGTAGAGACAGAGATGCGCTTCCTGCTATATAGTAAAAAATATTCACAGATAAGAAAAACACATTTTTAATAAGATCCTAAATTCTAAATTCCAAAACAAATTTCCCTCCCTTGCAAATGATCAAAAGCTGCGAGTCTTTTGTATGTATGTATGTGTATGTGTATATATGTATATATACACATACAGCCATACCACCACGCACTCTGCTCCTGCCCACTGCCTGAAGCTAATCAGGTGTGGGCTTGGTTAGTACTTGGGTGGGAGACCACCAGGGAATACTGAGTTGCTGCTGGAAGTGGTGTTGGTGGGCCAGCAGGGGGCAATCTTCCCTCTGGTCAAATAAACCCCAATGCCCCAGTGCAGTAATGGGTGCTGTAGGAGATGCCGTCTTTCGGATGAGACGTTAAACCGAGGTCCTGACTCACTGTGGTCATTAAAGATCCCATGACACTATTCGCAAAGAGTAGGGGGTTCCCCGGTGTCCTGGCTAAAATCCCAGATCTGGCTCTCACAAAAACTTGCCACCTAATCATCCCCTGATTTAATTGGCTAAAAAATGTTCTCTCCCTTCAGTGGAGCTGCTCAGGGGCCAACAATAGAGGATTGTGGTTGTACTGGGCATCTCCCAGATGCGAATGTGTATGAGTGTGAAGCAGGGCATTCCTCCAAAAGAGCATCTGTGCTCAGTGAACCTACCCTATGTAAATAAAGGTTAAATAAAAAAGTATATGTATGTAAATATATATAAATTTTATTGAGAACATCCTTTTAAAAAAATAATAGAGAATAGAATATTATAGAAATAGTATTGTAGAATAATAGTATTTAGTAGTCAATTTAATAGGTAATAAATGTTGTGTTACTGTCATTTATGCTGTTATTGCTGCTTGCTTTTTAAAAAAAATTCTTACTATGGTTGATTCTTGTTATCACTACACTTTGGCAATATGTATTTTCAAATATGTCATGCCAATAAAGCATTTGAATTTGAGGGGGCGGGGGGGGGGGGGGGGGGAGGTGTTCCATGTTTGTTTTGTGTGTGTTTTTTTGGTGTGAGCAGTGCTGTGTGTGTTTGGTTGATGTGAGCAGTGCTCTGTGTGTTTGTGCTGTGTGTGTTTGGTTGGTGTGAACAGTGCTGTGTGTGTTTGGTTGGTGTGAGCAGTGCTGTGTGTGTTTGGTTGGTGTGAGCAGTAGTGTGTGTGTTTGGTTGGTGTGAGCAGTGCTGTGTGCGTTTGGTTGGTGTGAGCAGTGCTGTGTGTGTTTGGTTGGTGTGAGCAGTAGTGTTGTGTTTGGTTGGTGTGAGCAGTGCTCTGTGTGTTTGTGCTGTGTGTGTTTGGTTGGTGTGAACAGTGCTGTGTGTGTTTGGTTGGTGTGAGCAGTGCTCTGTGTGTTTGGTTGGTGTGAGCAGTAGTGTGTGTGTTTGGTTGGTGTGAGCAGTGCTCTGTGTGTTTGTGCTGTGTGTGTTTGGTTGGTGTGAACAGTGCTGTGTGTGTTTGGTTGGTGTGAGCAGTGCTGTGTGTGTTTGGTTGGTGTGAGCAGTAGTGTGTGTGTTTGGTTGGTGTGAGCAGTGCTGTGTGCGTTTGGTTGGTGTGAGCAGTGCTGTGTGTGTTTGGTTGGTGTGAGCAGTGCTGTGTGTGTTTGGTTGGTGTGAGCAGTAGTGTGTGTGTTTGGTTGGTGTGAGCAGTGCTCTGTGTGTTTGGTTGGTGTGAGCAGTAGTGTGTGTGTTTGGTTGGTGTGAGCAGTGCTCTGTGTGTTTGTGCTGTGTGTGTTTGGTTGGTGTGAACAGTGCTGTGTGTGTTTGGTTGGTGTGAGCAGTGCTGTGTGTGTTTGGTTGGTGTGAGCAGTAGTGTGTGTGTTTGGTTGGTGTGAGCAGTGCTGTGTGTGTTTGGTTGATGTGAGCAGTGCTCTGTGTGTTTGTGCTGTGTGTGTTTGGTTGGTGTGAACAGTGCTGTGTGTGTTTGGTTGGTGTGAGCAGTGCTGTGTGTGTTTGGTTGGTGTGAGCAGTGCTGTGTGCGTTTGGTTGGTGTGAGCAGTGCTGTGTGTGTTTGGTTGGTGTGAGCAGTAGTGTTGTGTTTGGTTGGTGTGAGCAGTGCTCTGTGTGTTTGTGCTGTGTGTGTTTGGTTGGTGTGAACAGTGCTGTGTGTGTTTGGTTGGTGTGAGCAGTGCTCTGTGTGTTTGGTTGGTGTGAGCAGTAGTGTGTGTGTTTGGTTGGTGTGAGCAGTGCTCTGTGTGTTTGTGCTCTGTGTGTTTGGTTGGTGTGAACAGTGCTGTGTGTGTTTGGTTGGTGTGAGCAGTGCTGTGTGTGTTTGGTTGGTGTGAGCAGTAGTGTGTGTGTTTGGTTGGTGTGAGCAGTGCTGTGTGCGTTTGGTTGGTGTGAGCAGTGCTGTGTGTGTTTGGTTGGTGTGAGCAGTGCTGTGTGTGTTTGGTTGGTGTGAGCAGTAGTGTGTGTGTTTGGTTGGTGTGAGCAGTGCTCTGTGTGTTTGTGCTGTGTGTGTTTGGTTGGTGTGAACAGTGCTGTGTGTGTTTGGTTGGTGTGAGCAGTGCTGTGTGTGTTTGGTTGGTGTGAGCAGTAGTGTGTGTGTTTGGTTGGTGTGAGCAGTGCTGTGTGCGTTTGGTTGGTGTGAGCAGTGCTCTGTGTGTTTGGTTGGTGTGAGCAGTGCTCTGTGTGTTTGGTTCGTGTGAACAGTAGTGTGTGTGTTTGGTTGGTGTGACAGTGCTGTGTGTGTTTGGTTGGTGTGAACAGTAGTGTGTGTGTTTGGTTGGTGTGACAGTGCTGTGTGTGTTTGGTTGGTGTGAGCAGTGCTGTGTGTGTTTGGTTGGCGTGGGAGTGGTGGCCCTAGCCTTTGAGGGGCCCTAAGCAGGATTTGATTTTCGACTACTCAATTTCATCATTTGTTTTCATTTCTCCCGTGCTACTGTTATTTTCTAAAGCAAAGATTGCTGTGACATATGCATGTGCTGCTGTTCTCCACTGTCAAGTGTTCCTTCCTATTCTACTACTTCCAGTTCTCACCTAAGGTCAGTGATTTATCTAAGCAAAACAGAGAAGAGGAGTCCTACCTACAGCTTAAGCATATCATAATGCCTTTTAAACCTTATAAACACTGAAAGTGCATCTTGACAAAACAACAGAAAACAGAGCAGGACAGAAGGGTACACAAGTTGCAACCCAGGGAGCTCAAATTCTACAGGCTTGCCGATAATTTTTTCAATGTAGGCTCGTTGGATGGCCATCAGATCAGTGAGTACATAAACTGGGGACATTTAGGTTGCTTTTCTGATGGTGCAAGCCTCTTTTATACTTACGCCACCACACCCTTTGTTACAGCCATTGTTTTACATATATAGCGAAGTGAAAGTGCTAAACGGTACATGTTGATCAGACTGTGCAAATTCACTGAAGGATAGCCATAATCCACAACCATTTCTTAAAGGGTTAATTCACATTTTTACACCCAGGTCCGCTCCGCTGTTCAATCCGAATCATGTCCTGAACTTAGCCCCCCAAAATCTCGCTCTGCCTCCCAATCAAACCTTTCCACATCCAGCATTGCCTATGCTGTATGCGTGCTTCCATGTATTTATGTGTACGCATACTTCTCATTGTCTACATTTTGTATGCATTACTGTTCTCACTTTCTTATAATAAACAGTTTGCAAAATGAAATTATATCTCATAAAAAACACGTTTTCAATGTACAAAAATGGCAAGTTACTCACACATACAAAGCACTGTCTATAACTATTGTATTGATATGAAAATTACGGCAAGTTACTGTACTACAAACAATATAGGCTATCTTGCCTCACCGAAATTAAAGAAGCTGTATTCCAAAGCAATGATACCCAATGTTTTCTAAATTGTTTCAAGTCACTTGGCCCTGTTTTTTTAATCTTATCATCATACATTGTCATTCAAACATTGTGTTGCATCAAATTGTCAAATACCTCAAATTGACCCATGCAAGGCATTTCAATGGATGTACAAAACTGCTGGTGAATACCTACAGTAAGCATATTTCTCCAGAAAACATATATTTATACTTGCTTGATTGTCAAGTTAATTTTTTCTAAATGTACAAGTGCTTGTATATTTGATACGTACAATAAATACAGCATGTAAAATAAATATTGTACATATATACATAGAAAACCTCTTTATCCCCATGGGGACATTTCCCTCACTGCATGTGTCATTCACATTTACGAACAGACATGTATACCAAGAAACATACAATCATTCACGCAACAGAAAGGCTGGGCAGCTAAATACATACATACCGATACGAATAGGACATATTGATGCCTGTTCAAACAATCTTGACTCTTACAAACCCATCCACACATATGTTTGGCCTGTTCATGCACTATATGCTTATACACACAGGGCCAAGTGACTTGAAACAATTTAGATTTTGCAAGTTTGAATGAATGAGTTATAGAGAGTGCTTTGTATGTGTGAGTAACTTGGCATTTGTGTACATTGAAAATGTTTTTTTATGAGATTTATTTGTACACAGACACAACTTCAGCCATCTAAATATCCTTTATTTAAATTAGTTTTTTCTTATTCCTTCTTATTACTTACTTAACCTTTATCTAACCAGGAAAACTTCTCTGAGATTAAAAAAATCTCTTTTTCAAGAGTGTCCGAGCCAAGACAGGCAGCAGCACATACAGTCTATCACGATTGCAGACGAACAATATAAAACAACTTACAGACAGTAAAAATTACAGATCACAAGGTAAATAAAAAAATAAATAAAAAATTTAACTAGGAAATAGACAGCTGCAGTAATACAACTGGAGGTCCACACAGAGGCACATAGTGTTGTTGTGTATTTTTGTTTAATTTGGCTGCAACCAATTAAAAATCTATTGATCAACTGATAAATATGTATTGTCTAGTAATAAAATACAAAATGGTAATGGTGATGATATAGACCGCGTGTGATGTAAATTTTGCACTCGTATAGGCTAAGAAATTCCATGTCCACCGCCTTGCCAAACTAACGGGAACATGAATAGGGGTATAAAATTACTGCCTCAAGCTACGTCCATATGCATGTCTTTACTTGTTAAAGTAGTATATAACAGTTTTGAAGCCTGAATATATTTATTTCACCAGACTGTGTTGAAAATACATATAATGAATTCACCATGTGGTAATCTCGATGTCACGGTATTTCTGATGTCACGTTTTCACATAGTTAAAGGATGAAATGACCGATGAATGGCAACCAAAAATCCTACTCTTATCTTATCCAAATTTTAGCCATAGGCAACAAAAAAAACAAAACAAAAAAACAAATGGAACTGGAATGGAATTAAAAAATGGAATCTGGAACCACCCAAATGAAAACAACACAAGCACTTGTCATGGTCGGGTAGGGCAATCCTTTGCTGCTGTCTCACCGTACTAAATAAGGACTAACTGCTTTCCCTGCGTCCACCTGTGGCTCCCACAAAGTTTGCATGAGGATCCTCCGCATTAGGAAATCCCGGTGCTTTCTTTCGGCAGCCAAACAAACAGTGATGACATCACACCGCTGGGACGCCATTGTTCAGCGGGCCAAGCTTTGCATACTCACCGAATGCAGTGGCACAGCGGAGCTCGCCCCTGTTCCCCTCCCACGCAATGTAAAAGGGAAGAACTGGTGATTCAGCACCAGGGCGAAAGCGAATTATGTGTCCTGTCACCGGGCCAGATCAAACTTTGGAGTTTTTAAAAATATCTCTTCCTGTGTTCGTGATGAGGCCTTGGCGGGGCATGCCCCATGCCTACAGGCTACTGCACTGAGAGTTTGCCAGTCCTCAGTGTTCCCAACATAAATAACCACAATGACCACGGACTCTCAGCCCTTACAAACATTACCTTCTGTACCTTCCGACCGCTTGTAAACAAACGACTTCACACGTCCACACAATAAAGCTCCATACTTGGGTGATTCGGTATTTTCAGCTCGCCGATTACATCATCGCAAATGCTCCAGTATCGCAATCAATAATTCGCCCCATTGGACATTTAGCTACATCAGAATGAATTAAATGGATAAATACTGATAAAAATGATAAATACTTTGGCCTATTAATTAAATATTGAATCGTACAAACCTATCCAGGCCTGTTTTCCCCATTAATGCACTCTATGCTTGTGCATCAAATAAAGTTATTATTTGTAAACACTGTAGGCTCTCGAAACTACACCAAGGAGGGAAATAGTTCGGAGTGAAGGTTTCTGCGGAATGTCTTCCTCTGTTGCTGTTGGAAAAAGGTTATTTTTTGAGCAGCCTGTGAATACTGTATCTATGTTCTACTATCCCCGCTGATCTTACTTGTTTTATCTGACTCCAAATTAAAAGTTATGTTCCAAATTAGAATTTAGGCTTGATTTAGAATTGAACTCAGTTCGTCTGAAGTTCTACACCGAGGGTCAACGCAGTTTCACCCGGTACGCACCGCGGATACGCCCGTAACGACAATTAAACTAGCTGTTTGCAGACGACGCAGCGGTTGTGAGATTTCCCTCATGGGGAGTATAACCTAATTAGGGTTCAGGGACTCCAAAAGGGCCAATATTGGTCATCCCAGGATCAACATGGTTCTGCTGGCGGTCCCGCCTTAACTGAAAACTTGGTGATCAAACAAGTCCAACGGGCAGTTCCCTAGTCATAATTGGGGGAAACCGACTTAGAGGGCTGTTACAAGAACGAAACATTGACCAAGACCACACAAATCAAGTCATTAACAATTTAATGTCAGGTAGGTTATACACTTAAAATAGTCAATTGTAGTTACATGATTTAGAAAGTACTCAAACAATAAAAGTACAACGTATCAAATATAAAGATGAGCATACCTGACAGCAGTCTACACACAGAGAGAGTCTTGTGTGGGAAGTCTGATTGCAGCTTCCCAGAGGGCCCTGTTCCTCTCCTATAAGAACCCAGCGCAGGCGGGTTGATGTCGCCACAAAAGGCTCATAAAATCATAAATTTACTTGGAGGGGGAAGTTTGGAATTTGGTTCCTTCCTGAGGGTCAGACAGATGGATTTACTAGGAGGAGTGTCACAAAAATACAGTTTACTCCAAAGTTATTAAAAATAGATTTTCTATAGGTTTGCTGGTTTTCAAACCTAAACCAGAGCATCACTCGCGCAGAGACCATAAAAACCATACCAAATATGAATATTTGTTCTTGTGTTTGTCATGAAAACTCTGAAAAACATGAAATAACTGCACAATCTATTACATGAACCAACTGCCAAAGCTCAATGTCTTTCCACAGTGTATCAAGATTGTATAGTGTAGTGTAGCAATGTGTTCAACCCAAATCTGGAATTATTTCCTAACAAAAAGTGTGCTTGAGTAAATCTCTCTCCTCATGAAGGTAGAGAGACAAGTTACCCAGTGACACCAGATGAGGGCACTGTGGCTGTCCCTAAACTGTCCTGAGCAATTTCCCTCATTTCTTTCATGTTATTCTACTAACCGCAATCTGAAACCTCCAGGACGTTGGGGTAATTTCAGAATTGCTTTCCCACTCTGTCTGATGCTGTCGGGCCACTCTGTCCCGACAGCATCAGACTCTGCACCTGGCGAATTGCTTTACGACAGTCAGAGAGGAAATTCCACTCTATGCATGTTCCCGTGGGCCTTACAACACAATTTTCTAAACAAAGTACAAATAATAATAATAATGCATTTCATTCATGATGTGCTTTTCATACACCCAAAGCACTGGATGCAGAAAATTGTTCAAACATATAGTGTAGTCATTTAAAAAATGTTTTAGGTGTCCCACTGCTCAATTGCTGATTATTTCCACAATAAATTATTTCCATTTGACATTTTCATGTGACACCTGCGATAGATTGGCGGCCTGTCCAGGGTGCAATCCTGGCTCACATAATGCACGCTGAGATAGGCTCCAGCACCTCCCGCGACCCTGCCCAAGATAAGCAGGTATAGATAATGACTGGATGAATGTGACACATACACTTTAAATGACTTCATTCTCTTCAGATGGTAAAATGAAGAAACACAGGTTACTTGAAATAATTTAGGAAACATTTGGTGGTATTGCTTTGGAATGCAGCTTGTTTCATTTGTGCGAGCAAAGATAGCCAATGTTGTTTCTTGTAACTTGGCCTGATTTTGATAGCAGTACTTTTAATGGCAAGCCTAGATTTTGCCAGTTTGAATTAATGACTTACAAACAGTGCTTTGTATGTTTGAGTCACTTGACATTTTTGTACATTGAAAATTGTTCTTAAGATGAAAACTTACACTCCAGAAAGGATATGTTAATACTTTGTTGTCAAGTTAATTTTACAAAATGTACAAGTTATTGTATATTTGCTACTTAAAATAAATAGCAATTTTAAAATAGATACTGTACATAGATAGATGAATACATAGACTCCTTCATTATCTCTATGGGGACATTTTTCTAGCAGCATATAACATTCACATTTACAAACACACATTTATGCCAAGATACCTACAATCATTTACACTACAGATAAGGGGGTATGAATGAATAAATACAGATAAAAATTACACATATTTAGGCCCATTAAATAAATATTGAATTAATTTATTTTATTTCTCTTTATACACCAAATGCACTGGATTCAGACAATCGTTCAAACATGTAGTGTAGTCATTTAAAACATTTTTATGTGTTAAACAGGTTGTGGAAAGTTCTACATGAGGGCTTTTCCAGAAGTAGTTGGTCAATATATGTTTGTGTTAAGGAGAAACATGTTAGAATATCTCCTGTTATCACCAGGTCCCAGGCAAGGGCCACAAGAGACCAGGCAAGGGCCGCAAGAGACTAAGCAAGGGTCACAAGGGACCAGCCAAGGGACACAAGAGACCAACTAAGGGTCCCAAGACACCAGGCAAGGGTCCCAAGAGACCAGCTAAGGGTCACAAGAGACCATGCAAGGGTCGCATGCCTTCAAGCTCATAGGACAGAGAGGGGCACGACACAGTTGGGGAGGAAGAGTGGGGGTAAGCAAGTGGCTACGGCATGCCCTGGGTAGGCACACGTCAATGAGCCGCCAGTCTGCCAATCTGCCCCACCGCCGCACTAATGCTTCAGACTTCAGAGGCAGTTCCTGTGAGAGCTTATCACAGGCAGCTGCCTGCAAACCCACAAAACGACACAATTTTGTATCAAACTGTTAACACACCTGCACTCAATTCACAGTAAAAGAGACAGCACGACATTAAAGCTAACTGTAGCTTTGCTAACTTTTTGTTTGTTCATTTGTTTTCCACTCATTTTAATCATTGTCTTTTTGTTGTTTTACTTTTCTCCAAAGATTAAATTGTGGCGTGAAGAATTGGTCAGGTGTCTGTCTGTGCTAACAGCACATGGAGTGTACTCTTCTGCAGCTCTGCTGGTTTATTCCCTCCAGAGGAGTGTGTGTGTGTGTGTGTGTGTGTGTGTTCTTAATTCATGCCCTCCAGAGGGGAGAGAGAGCGAGAGTGTGTGTGTGTGTGTGTGTGTTCTTAATTCATATCCTCCAGAGGAGAGAGTTTGTGTGTGTGTGTGTGTGTGTGTGTTCTTAATTCATACCCTCCAGAGGAGAGAGAGAGTGAGTGTGTGTGTGTGTGTGAGGGGAGATGAGGGGATGGATGCCAGGCATTTCTTTCCATTTGATCAGGCCTCACGTTTGTGGACATTTTCCAGGCTCACCCCTGCTGTGGGTGCGGTCCTGTCCGGGAGGACCTCCCTGCACCTGTTGGGTGGGGGAAAAAATATTCCCACACAATATTTGGAGAATATTCCACATTCTAAGAAATACTCCAATCTGGAATGACACCAAAAAAAAGAGAAAAAGAAAAAAAGCAGGAGAGACATCCTGAGTGTTGGATACTCAGCATTCCTAACATATTTCCTTTGGAAACCCCCATGTTGTTATTCTGCGTTTGGTAGACAATTTCCTCTCAATTTCCTCTTGGCTTTATCCAAATTCCGCTGTGGAGAAATACATTTTTTTAACCTTAAATCCACCATAGGAAATAGCCCTGAGGTCATAACAGGTAGGCAAACAAATATTTAATATGAAAATCATCATTAACTTTAAATTAACTCATTAACTTTCAGAGGGTGGGACATAGATTGCACATAAGTATACGTCATTTTTTGATGTGATGAACAATTGCTTAGTTTAAACCAAATATGTGATAATTTTTTGAAGATGCATTTGTGTGATGTGGTTTTTAACCTCTGATGTAGTCCCAATTAGTATACCTCCAGAATCTCTTCCTCAATTGGTTGTGGTTTTTTAAAACAAGACCAGGTCAAAACCTAATATTTGGCTGGACCGGCCGACCAATGGTGTGACGTCATAACTCGACTGACCAATGATGTAACTTCATCACTCACTCAGTCACTCACTCAGTCAGTCACAGACATTCGCGTTTGTAGGGCTGGCTCCACTGTTGCGGTCCAGCCAAAAATAGTTTCTTGGACAGTGAGTTGCTACATTGTCTCTACACCAAGATTCCTGAATGAGATCATGTCGATATTTTATTTTAATACATTATCTTGGGATTCTAGGGTTGATCTTTTTAAACCAAAAGCAAAGTTCAGGCCCTGGATGTTCCACACGCTGACAGAAAATGATTTTTAGCACTTATGGCACTTATGGAACTTACCTGTTTTATATAAGACAAACCATGTTGGAATATATCAAATAAAGTACTGAGATGATATATTTATACGAGTCTATTGTAACATCACATCACTACATAAGTAATTTTAACAATTAGAAAGAAAACTGCTACATAACATACTACATGAATGCATTCAGCTCATCAGTTTAGTGCAGATAAGACTGAGGATAAGACTTTTCATCTCGCCCAGGTCCTCTGTGTTCCCTGGGGTCCTGAGTGCATCTGTGTATCTGTGTAGCTGGGGTACTGTTGCTTTGCTGGGAAGGGGGGAGGCTGCATTAGGCCTGGTCTAGGTGGCTGGGTCTGTTGCCAGGGTATTGGGTGGGGTGAGTAGGCTTCTGATAGTCCTGGTTGGCTGGGCTGGTGCTGCTGATGCTGTGGGAGGGGTTGCCGAGCTGCATTGGACCTTAGAGGGGTGCACTGGCCTCTGAATGGTCCTGCGATGCGGGGTTCTGGGGTGGTGGGTACTGGATGGTCACCCGTTGTTTCAGGAAGTGCTGATGGAGGGTCTGCCCAAAGCCGTGTCCTTGAGGGTTTTTGACGAAGATGCTGACTGCCTGTTTGTGCAGGTGAACGTGGTTGTGCAGGTCATGGATTCCAAGGGCTGGGTGGTGAGCCAGGTGGATGTTGGACATAAGAGCACATCCTCATGAAATATCAGCGTTTACCTTGTGTACAGTGAGGGAATGAAAGTCCTTCTGGGGAAGAAGGGTGGATATGATTACTGTTTGGGAAGGCCTCTGTTGCCCTCTCTGCCACTCTCCTGATGGATCCGGCCACCCTCTCCTGCTGCGCTCTCAGGTCATTGGTCCCTGTGTGGATTATAATGTGGCTGGGGCTGCCGAGCTGTGATGGGGAGTATCTTTAGGGCCTCTCTTGTTGTGGGCCACCAGGTTATTGAAGCTTTTCTGCCAGGGAATAGCTGCTCTTCATTTATGAATTTCCCTTTCATATCGATTATTATGGCAATCAGTGTGCTGGTTGGAGTTGCCTTGGCAGTACCCTGGTGTTCTGTGTTCCTGTGGCTGTACAGACTGTAGCCTGAGGGGTGTGTGGGTCGGGGGTGTAAGCTTGCCTGTGCTGTGTTTATGTTGCTGGGGGGAGTCCTTCAGCTCCATCAGCACCATCTCCTGCCGGGGGGGAGCTCTCTCTCATCGGGGCGGTGGTGCTGTGGAGGCTGCTCTGGGCTGGGCTCGCTGATTTCCTTTGGGATGGGGCCACCTTCCGCAAAGGGCAGGGGGAGTTTGGGCTGGGCTCCTGGCGTTTCGGTGGTCAGGTGTGGCTTAGTCGCCTCTGTTTCTTTCTGCGTGCGCTCTATTTGCAAATGACCAGAGAACATTTTCACTGCCCTGAATCAAAATGGTTCCACTGAGATGTATACTTATTGTTCATTTAGGATTTTGTGGATCTTTGTCGTCATCTTTAAAAAAAATTAATTTGCCTTCCCTTGCAAATGGCACTCAACGAAGTGAGTTTAAAATGCTGCTTAAAAGCAGGATGCCAGACATCTGAGCGCTGTGTATAAAACAGCAGGTCTGAGACGGCCGTCCTGTTTTCATACAGTATGTGATCTGCAGCCAGTTTTTTCAGGGCAGCTTCTCAGTACTTTGTCTTTGTACATCCTGGTCTGTTTAGTGTTCAGTATCTCTGAATATACAATTTCAAAGGAGTGGGGGAGGGGCTCTCCTGCTGCAGCAGCCATTGTCATGAACTGTTACAATGTAACAATTTTTTTAACTGTCGCTGGTAGCCCAGCTGACTATTTTAGAGGCTAACGAGCTACACGATGAACTATAGCTGCTAACAAGAGTAATGGCCTCTTAAGTTTTATATTAAAAAATTATATAAAATATATTTTTTTCAAAATATTTGACTGGGGGGCTCATGCAGGTCTTATGTCCTTTTTTTTTTCTTTGAGTTAAGAGTCTTTTCTTTATCTTTTTTATTTGGTTTTAGATTGAGCTTTAGCTTCCCTTAGCTGTCTGGGCAGTTAATGTTTTCCTATAATTTTGTCTCAGTTTGTCATTACATTTTGTTATGTATTTGTTTTTGGAAAGTTTCCTTTTTCTTTTTTGTTTTTTTTTGTGGTGTTTTTTGTATGTAGTATATGGTAGTGTATGTGGCAGTGTAGTTTTTAGTTGTGCTCAGTGTGTGTAGTATATGGTGTGGTAGTTTAGTTCCTAGTTGTGCTCTGTGTGTGTGTGTGTGTGGGTGTGTGCGGTGGTAGTTCGGTGCTGTTTGGAGCGAGGACTTGGTGTGGATGGCCTCCGGGGAGATGCTGTCCCTCTCGCTCGGTGAGGGCGGTACTGGAGCCAGCCGTGACGGTGTAGGAGGTTCTCCAGTGAGGACGTTGCTGGTTAGCGGGACCGTACGCGCAGTATTCCGTGGTCGCAGAGGTACCTGAAGCTGGACAGGGCAGATGGGCTAGCTCGGAGGAAATGGAGACCCGAGCAGCCTGATATAGAGGGCCAGATAAACAAAGAGGAGATGATGAGTACGATTCTGAGTCAGATGACACGTCAGCGGCAGATCCAATGTCTCAGAGTGGCGATGAGTCGGGGCGACATAGCTCAGGAGGTAAGAGTCGGCGGTCGGTGGGTTGCCGGTTCGAATCCCCCGCCCTTGGCGTGTTGAAGTGTCCCTGAGCAAGACACCTAACCCCGAATTGCTCCCAACAAGCTGATTGGTACCTTGCATGGCAGCCTTTCAACGTTGGTGTGTGAGTGTGAGTGTGTGTGTGTGTGTGAATGGGTGAATGAGAGGCATCAATTGCATAAATGCAGTCCACTTACCATTTAAATTTTAGCTACATGAGATGAACGCTTTTCTTTACAAAACATTTGGAAAATCTGTTAAAGTAAAAGATTCTTTTGTCCAATACTGAGAAATTTATTTAACACTTTCAGTTTTGCAAAAATCTGGATGGGGGGAAAAAAGCTTAAGAAAGTGTGTGACTACTTTGAGGAAGGCGCCTTCGGAACAGGAAAAGACGAAAACCATTAAGTAATGTGAATGACCGTGAATCACAGGCTAGCCTCTGCAGCTTCCTCTACTCCCCTCTTAATTTTTTTTGCATAGGTATTGCCGGTTGAGTCATTAAATTGCGTAAACATTAATGGCGGAAGGGATGGGCAGATGGTGGCCTTGGCGTCAGAGCAATGTAACAGCAAAGGCTTCGAAGTTGTGTCGTTCACAAAACAAGTTCTGACGTAGCTAATGAGGTAGGCTGCAGCTTGTGTTGGAAAGCTCAGTGTTTTCTTTGTCAAGGGGCCAATGTTAACACCGGGGGAAGCTATTGTTTTCTCTCCTGGTTCATGCGTGAACATTTTATCTGCTACGGAGGTAGGGCAGGGTGGGGTGCACATGGTAAGGGCTCAGATAGAAGGTCATTTTTTTGTTTTGTAAACAATAATTCTCCTAATCAGGGTTCAGAGCTGGTGGAGGTCTTTAGGAGGTTGAAGGACACATTAGCACATATAATATTGGGGGGGGGGGGGGGGTGATTCAGTTTCACTGTAGAGTTTACGCTTGACAGAACAAGAGAGGAATCACGCCTGAACATGCACATGATTTTGTCTAGAATACTAACCCAGGTAACACCTGAAGGGTTAAACACTCACGGTTAGACTGTACACATGAGTTAGGGCATTGGATGGTAGGGTCACTGCTGCAAGGTCAGATTGGATTGACGTTTGATAGGCTTTTGGCACTAGGTTAGCGAGGCGTATTGTCCATCCTGTAGGTTTCACAGATCGGAATTTGGTACCACTGGTTATGTCTTTACGCAGACTCAGGGAGAAGCTAACTGGGCTGCCCCAGCAGGTTTCTACAAAACTCACCGCCAGCGCTGTCAGGTTATGCTGATATTAATGTTTTTAGAAAAAATCAGGAAGATGTAGAGGACAATTTAAAGAAGAGTTTGAGGATTTATGAGAAGGCCTACTCTGCTACACTAAACAGGGAGAAAAGTGAGGCCTTGAAGGTTGGCCAGTGGTTGGAGGTTGCAGCTCCCAGTCTGTCTGGATGGTGGGGGATGGGGGGATGAAGGTTCTGGGTGTTTCTTAAGGACTGAGAAATTTCAGAAGCAGAATTGGGTGGGTGTAGTGGTGAAGATGTCTACCAGATTGTCTAGATGGAAATGGCTGCTCCCCCAGCTCTTGTATAGGGGAAGAGTAAGGGTCGCCAATAACTTGAGCATCTTAGCATTATGGCACAAAACAAGTGTTCTGAGTTGTGGTGCCAGGAAGAGGTTTGGGGTGCTGTCCACCAGGGGGCAGCAGCAGCCCTACTCACAGGTATGGCAGCAACTGTGATTCATGGCAATCATTATGACTGTTGCCAATGATTTAATCATTTGGCCTAATAAAAGGCCTGCTTGTCAGGTCTAAAGGTGGACAGTTTTTTGGACCGGCTGAGGGCTTTTTTTTGTCTGTTTCTGCTGCAATATGAAGACAGTCAGGGCTGACACCATTTACCAGTCTGTTTTACAGACCTGGCAGATCTTTAAGTTCAATGATTTGCTACCGCGGAAACTTTGGAAGAACTGTGTTTGCCCTCCTCCAGCTTTTGGGAAAGACTGGGGCACTTGATGGACACAGGCATCCGGTCCAAAATTTTATGCCCGTTTTTGTACACTGATAATTAATGGATGAAATCCTAATTCTGCCCTGCATGCATTGTTTTGAGTTTTTCTTTGTAATTTAAAAAATTCCACATTCAGGGATTCTGTAGGGTGTTTTTCCCGTTTGGTGTAATCCTGGTTGGTGATGGGTCCCCACGCTTGACTACCATAAAAGCAATTGGTTTAATTACACTGTTAAATATTTTAATCCAAATTTCAATGGGTGGGTTTAAGCTGTAGAGCCTCTTTTGTTTTTTTATGTTGCAAAAAGCCTTGTGTGCTGTCTCCCCTGACAAGCTGATAGTCAGACCCAGGTTATTAGAATTTGTGGTATGTTCAAGGATTCTGTTGTTGAAAGTAAAGTGGAACTTATGTGACTGAGATCTATTTTTTCACTGAAATATTATGACTCTGGTCTTATTCATGGTCTGGCAGTGCAGATCCAACAGATCCAGATTCTGCTGAAGTAGAAACCTTTCACTGTGGGGGACAGCAGAACTAGGTCATCTGCATAGAGCAGGCATTTGACTTCAGCATCATGAAGAGTGAGGCCAGGGACTGCAGACTTTTCCAGCGTGGTGGCCAATTCATTTATATAGATGTTCAAAAGTGTTGGACTCAGACGGCAGCCCTGCCTCACTCCACGCCCTTGAGTGAAGAATTCAGTTCTTTCATTTCACATATTTGTTCCGCATTTGTTTTTTGTGTGCATCAATTTTATGATGTCATACACTTTACCCCCTTCACCACATTGAAGTTTGAAAAATGGTTCTTGAAATTGTCCTTCAAAAAAAAAATTCCTTCAAATTGAAGCAAATGCTTTTTTTAAATCGATAAAACATGCAAATATGAGCCAGCAACCATACCTCCATGCACTCTGCTCCTGCCAAATGGTTGAAGCTAAGCAGATATGGGCTTGGTTAGTACTTGGATGGGAGACCACCAGGGAATACTGAGTTGCTGCTGGAAGTGGTGTTGATGGGCCAGCAGGGGGCAATCTTCCCTCTGGTACAAATAAAAAAACCCCAATGCCCCAGTGCATTGACGGGGACACTGTGCTGTAGGAGATGCCGTCTTTCGGATGAGACGTTAAACCGAGGTCCTGACTCTCTGTGGTCGTTAAAAATCCCATGACATTTATCGCTAAGAGTAGGGGGTTCCCCGGTGTCTTGACCAAATCCCAGATCTGGCACTCGCAAACTTGCCACTAAAAATCATCCCCAGATTTAATTGGCTAAATAAATGTTCTCTCCCTCTCCACCTTCGCTAATGTGTGGTGAGCGTTCTGGCACAAAATGGCTGCCGTGCATCACCCAGGTGGGTGCTACACATTGGTGGTGGGTGAGGTGAGTTCCCCTTCACTGTAAAGCACTTTGAGCATTTGGAAAAGTGCTATATAAATGTAATTAATAATAATATTTTTCCTCTGTTAGTTTGGTGCACATGTTTGTTTATTAGGGTGTGCAGGGTGTAAATGTGATCTGATGCACAGTGTTTTGAAAGAAAGCCAATCTTTTACTCAAGACATTGTGTTCAATAAGAAAGGCGTTTAAAATATTGCAGAATACCATTCCCAGGTTACTGTTCACACGGGTGCCTCGGTAATTATTGCTATGTCAAATTTGTCTCCACTTTTGTGTGTTGATGTTATTAGTCCTTGATTCCAAATAATAGGCATAGGGCATGCAGAGTGAGGTGTATGGAATAGGACGAGCCTTTTGGAACCTTGGTTTCATGCTGTCCTTGAGCTCAATCGGTGACTTAATATGTTTTCAGGGTACCAATGCCCTCCCTGTTCGTGTTTGTTCAGTATCTGTATCCGGTTTCCGTGTGTGGCCTTGACTGCACTGCTAGGAGGCAACTCACATGGCCTTCACTTCAGAACAGGTCTGACTGATGCTGTTCAGGCACTGCCATTCAAATAAAGGCACACCTCTGTACTTCAGCACATGGAGCTCAAAGGTGCATGGTTTGTTCTCATATTTCACTTTGACATTTATTTTCCCCCATTGGAGTGATTCTCTCTGCTTGTGTATGTTCTCAGACTCACTGACAGACCTGGGTCAAATACGTATTTGTTTTGGATTCAAATACCTTTCTGTGTTCTGATCTTGCCTCTTGTAATTGAGCCTGCCAATATGACCAGAAGGCAGGGTTTGCACTTTTTGAGAGTATTTCATTGGTTACAACACGCCAGACAAAATCAGTAAAGCGTTGAAAAATATTTGAATCCAAAACAAATATGTATTTGACCTACAGTAGATCTGCTCACTGATGTGCATTTTCGTTTCAGTTTTGGGGATCTATTATGGGAGCTCTAGGCTGGTGAACCCACATGCAAGGCACAGAGGCAGGGAGACCGAATTAAGGTAAAGCAGAGTATTTATTAGGGGCAGAGGGAACAGACAATGGACAGCCAGGGAGTGGGCGGAGCTGGGAAGATAGCTGGGTGAATGGGGAGCCGGGCTAGCAGCTGGCCGTGGAGGCAGGGGTGAATGCAGAGGGAGAGCTGGGGGGCCGAGCTGAGCAGATCTGGAGCGGAATCCAAGGAGGACTTGAGCCGAGCGGGGTCCTGGACAGGGGAGTTGGGCTGACGAAGCGGGGGCGGAAGACAGGGAATGGAGAAAGAGCAAACGGAACTGCAAGGGAAAAAACACAGGTTTCGGTTTAACAAACAGGCTATCAGAGTAGCTAGGCCTAGCGATAATAAAAATGGCTAGAAGCATAGACTGACTGAGCAGAGGCTACAATCTGGCAGCGTGGATGTGGCAGAGCTGAGTATTTGTAGGAGTCTTGATTATGAGATGCAGCTGGTGGCGCTTCTGCTCTGACTCCAATACACCTGTTCCCACTCAAACAATCACACACAGACACACAGGGAGAGAGAGGGCGGGAGCTACTGGGAAGGTGACAGACTAGGGAGCCACCAAATGGGAAGTGGAGGGCGTGTCCGGGGAAGTAGCAGAGGCGGATGTGACAGGATCATTTCCTTGTAATCTTCGTAGGATACCATTCTCACAGTTGGCCCAGTATCCAGTTACATCTTTAATGGCACTCCATTTATTTTGGGAGACAGCCACATCACATCGCTGTCAGTCTTCTTTACATTACATTACAGTTATTTGGCAGATGCTTTCATCCAAAGTGATGTACAATAAGTGCATACCGAAAGAACAACTACAAAACACAGGTCCTGCCGCAGAATGGAGTGGTCGAGAAGGCATGTAGGATTGAATCATGTCCTGTAAGGAAGTGGGGGACATACTGTTGGTTGCAGTGTAGGCGAGGGTCAGGGCTTTGAACCTTCAAAATTTCACTGCTTTTAGTCATCTGCACAATAGTTTTTTTTTTACAGTGGTGAACAACAAGTTGGGGGTGAGCTGTGTATGATTCTTCTGCCGCTAGCTGGAGTGAACGTTGTGAAAATAACACTAGAATTGCATTTTTATGTACATTATGTGCACAGTAAAATGTCCTATGTTAATTCAACATTAAACAGTAACTGTTTGTGTTAAATCAACACTGTTAGAGTTGAATTAACACTGGTCATTGTACTGTGTACATTCCATGAATAATTTCCTAAATTTTGATTCGTTGTCTTGATGGTACATGTGTGCCCTTCAAACCGTACTATAATATCTCTGCTGTGTTTATTTAAGAGTAGTGGAAACCAGGTTGAAATTGCCTTTTTAAATGCCGGGGATCAAGGGTTTACAGCAACAGGGCCGTTTGGGTAGTGTAGAGGTATAAGCACTCGCCTACCACCGCAGAGACCCGGGTTCAATCCCCGGCAGCGGTACTTCTGGCTTGGTCAGACGTTCCTACGAACACAATTGGCAGTGTTCGCGGCTGGAGCTGACCTGGCAACCTTACAGAATATTAAACAATGAGACATTATCAAGATATTACAACACTGCATGATTTTAGCATACATGTACACATTATTGCCACTTTTAGATAGTAATATATTTTTTTAAATAAATGTGAAATAAAATAATTATATTTTTTTATAAAGCCACATTCAAACATTTACAGTATACTGCAGTATAGTCAGTTGTAAATTTTTTTTTAAAAAAAACCTTGTTGCAGGAATCTACGAACCCGGCGAACCCGGCCGGGAATGTCTGCAGTGAGTCACGGTTTACCCAGCAAGCTTAGCACCGGGGGTGGGTGAAAGCACTGGGCGGAAGCTGGGCAGGATTTTCTCAAATTCCAGATTCCAGGAGCGTTTGAAAACTTTTGTGTAGTCACGGTATCCTAGCAGCCAAAGTAAAGCATTGGTTTGAACATTAGGCTAGATTCTAAATTTAAAAAGGAAATACTTTAATACGTATACTTTTTTCATGGCTAGCTATGGAGGAGGAAACTAATAGCAAAATTCTCAGACTAGAGACGAATAAATGTATTTTAAGTAAAAAAATTTTCAAATAAAAAAAATATTTCCCCAAAAAACAAGTTCCACAATTATTGGCAGCCCTGGTTTAATACTTTGTGAAAACACCCCTGGCAAAGACGACAGCCGTGAGTCTGTTCCTATAATTTGTGAAAAGGTTAGAGAACACATTTGGAGGGATTTTTGACCATTACTCCATGTAGAACTTTTCAGAATCATTGATATCTTTGGGTTTGCGCTTATGGACCCCCCCTCTTCAGTTCAGACCACAGCTTTTTGATGGAATTTAAGTCTGGAGACTGAGATGGCCATTGGACAACATGGATGTTGATTTCACTTAAACATTTCTGTTTAGATTTTGATGTATTCTTGGAGTTATTGTCCTGCTGGACAATCTACCGATGACTAAGTCCTAGCTTCTTAGCAGAGACAACTAAATTTTCTGCCAGAATTTCCTGGTACTTTGTTGAATTCATTGTGCCATTGATCTAAAATAGTGCCCCAGGACCACTGCCAGCAAAACATCTCCAAAATATCAATGACCCACCTCCATATTTGACCGTAGGTATGAGGTGCTTCTCCTGTATGCATTCCTCTTTTGCCACCAAACATGTTGATGGTGCATTTTCGTTTCAGTTTTGGGGATCTATTATGGGAGCTCTAGGCTGGTGAACCCACATGCAAGGCACAGAGGCAGGGAGACCGAATTAAGGTAAAGCAGAGTATTTATTAGGGGCAGAGGGAACAGACAATGGACAGCCAGGGAGTGGGCGGAGCTGGGAAGATAGCTGGGTGAATGGGGAGCCGGGCTAGCAGCTGGCCGTGGAGGCAGGGGTGAATGCAGAGGGAGAGCTGGGGGGCCGAGCTGAGCAGATCTGGAGCGGAATCCAAGGAGGACTTGAGCCGAGCGGGGTCCTGGACAGGGGAGTTGGGCTGACGAAGCGGGGGCGGAAGACAGGGAATGGAGAAAGAGCAAACGGAACTGCAAGGGAAAAAACACAGGTTTCGGTTTAACAAACAGGCTATCAGAGTAGCTAGGCCTAGCGATAATAAAAATGGCTAGAAGCATAGACTGACTGAGCAGAGGCTACAATCTGGCAGCGTGGATGTGGCAGAGCTGAGTATTTGTAGGAGTCTTGATTATGAGATGCAGCTGGTGGCGCTTCTGCTCTGACTCCAATACACCTGTTCCCACTCAAACAATCACACACAGACACACAGGGAGAGAGAGGGCGGGAGCTACTGGGAAGGTGACAGACTAGGGAGCCACCAAATGGGAAGTGGAGGGCGTGTCCGGGGAAGTAGCAGAGGCGGATGTGACAGGATCGTTTCCTTGTAATCTTCGTAGGATACCATTCTCACAGTTGGCCCAGTATCCAGTTACATCTTTAATGGCACTCCATTTATTTTGGGAGACAGCCACATCACATCGCTGTCAGTCTTCTTTACATTACATTACAGTTATTTGGCAGATGCTTTCATCCAAAGTGATGTACAATAAGTGCATACCGAAAGAACAACTACAAAACACAGGTCCTGCCGCAGAATGGAGTGGTCGAGAAGGCATGTAGGATTGAATCATGTCCTGTAAGGAAGTGGGGGACATACTGTTGGTTGCAGTGTAGGCGAGGGTCAGGGCTTTGAACCTTCAAAATTTCACTGCTTTTAGTCATCTGCACAATAGTTTTTTTTTTACAGTGGTGAACAACAAGTTGGGGGTGAGCTGTGTATGATTCTTCTGCTAGCTGGAATGAACGTTGTGAAAATAACACTAGAATTGCATTTTTATGTACATTATGTGCACAGTAAAATGTCCTATGTTAATTCAACATTAAACAGTAACTGTTTGTGTTAAATCAACACTGTTAGAGTTGAATTAACACTGGTCATTGTACTGTGTACATTCCATGAATAATTTCCTAAATTTTGATTCGTTGTCTTGATGGTACATGTGTGCCCTTCAAACCGTACTATAATATCTCTGCTGTGTTTATTTAAGAGTAGTGGAAACCAGGTTGAAATTGCCTTTTTAAATGCCGGGGATCAAGGGTTTACAGCAACAGGGCCGTTTGGGTAGTGTAGAGGTATAAGCACTCGCCTACCACCGCAGAGACCCGGGTTCAATCCCCGGCAGCGGTACTTCCGGCTTGGTCAGACGTTCCTACGAACACAATTGGCAGTGTTCGCGGCTGGAGCTGACCTGGCAACCTTACAGAATATTAAACAATGAGACATTATCAAGATATTACAACACTGCATGATTTTAGCATACATGTACACATTATTGCCACTTTTAGATATTGTAATATATTTTTTTAAATAAATGTGAAATAAAATAATTATATTTTTTTATAAAGCCACATTCAAACATTTACAGTATACTGCAGTATAGTCAGTTGTAAATTTTTTTTTAAAAAAAACCTCGTTGCTGGAATCTACGAACCCGGCGAACCCGGCCGGGAATGTCTGCAGTGAGTCACGGTTTACCCAGCAAGCTTAGCACCGGGGGTGGGTGAAAGCACTGGGTGGAAGCTGGGCAGGATTTTCTCAAATTCCAGATTCCAGGAGCGTTTGAAAACTTTTGTGTAGTCACGGTATCCTAGCAGCCAAAGTAAAGCATTGGTTTGAACATTAGGCTAGATTCTAAATTTAAAAAGGAAATACATTAATACGTATACTTTTTTCATGGCTAGCTATGGAGGAGGAAACTAATAGCAAAATTCTCAGACTAGAGACGAATAGATGTATTTTAAGTAAAAAAATTTTCAAATAAAAAAAATATTTCCCCAAAAAACAAGTTCCACAATTATTGGCAGCCCTGGTTTAATACTTTGTGAAAACACCCCTGGCAAAGACGACAGCCGTGAGTCTGTTCCTATAATTTGTGAAAAGGTTAGAGAACACATTTGGAGGGATTTTTGACCATTACTCCATGTAGAACTTTTCAGAATCATTGATATCTTTGGGTTTGCGCTTATGGACCCCCCCTCTTCAGTTCAGACCACAGCTTTTTGATGGAATTTAAGTCTGGAGACTGAGATGGCCATTGGACAACATGGATGTTGATTTCACTTAAACATTTCTGTTTAGATTTTGATGTATTCTTGGAGTTATTGTCCTGCTGGACAATCTACCGATGACTAAGTCCTAGCTTCTTAGCAGAGACAACTAAATTTTCTGCCAGAATTTCCTGGTACTTTGTTGAATTCATTGTGCCATTGATCTAAAATAGTGCCCCAGGACCACTGCCAGCAAAACATCTCCAAAATATCAATGACCCACCTCCATATTTGACCGTAGGTATGAGGTGCTTCTCCTGTATGCATTCCTCTTTTGCCACCAAACATGTTGATGGTGCATTTTCGTTTCAGTTTTGGGGATCTATTATGGGAGCTCTAGGCTGGTGAACCCACATGCAAGGCACAGAGGCAGGGAGACCGAATTAAGGTAAAGCAGAGTATTTATTAGGGGCAGAGGGAACAGACAATGGACAGCCAGGGAGTGGGCGGAGCTGGGAAGATAGCTGGGTGAATGGGGAGCCGGGCTAGCAGCTGGCCGTGGAAGCAGGGGTGAATGCAGAGGGAGAGCTGGGGGGCCGAGCTGAGCAGATCTGGAGCGGAATCCAAGGAGGACTTGAGCCGAGCGGGGTCCTGGACAGGGGAGTTGGGCTGACGAAGCGGGGGCGGAAGACAGGGAATGGAGAAAGAGCAAACGGAACTGCAAGGGAAAAAACACAGGTTTCGGTTTAACAAACAGGCTATCAGAGTAGCTAGGCCTAGCGATAATAAAAATGGCTAGAAGCATAGACTGACTGAGCAGAGGCTACAATCTGGCAGCGTGGATGTGGCAGAGCTGAGTATTTGTAGGAGTCTTGATTATGAGATGCAGCTGGTGGCGCTTCTGCTCTGACTCCAATACACCTGTTCCCACTCAAACAATCACACACAGACACACAGGGAGAGAGAGGGCGGGAGCTACTGGGAAGGTGACAGACTAGGGAGCCACCAAATGGGAAGTGGAGGGCGTGTCCGGGGAAGTAGCAGAGGCGGATGTGACAGGATCATTTCCTTGTAATCTTCGTAGGATACCATTCTCACAGTTGGCCCAGTATCCAGTTATATCTTTAATGGCACTCCATTTATTTTGGGAGACAGCCACATCACATCGCTGTCAGTCTTCTTTACATTACATTACAGTTATTTGGCAGATGCTTTCATCCAAAGTGATGTACAATAAGTGCATACCGAAAGAACAACTACAAAACACAGGTCCTGCCGCAGAATGGAGTGGTCGAGAAGGCATGTAGGATTGAATCATGTCCTGTAAGGAAGTGGGGGACATACTGTTGGTTGCAGTGTAGGCGAGGGTCAGGGCTTTGAACCTTCAAAATTTCACTGCTTTTAGTCATCTGCACAATAGTTTTTTTTTTTACAGTGGTGAACAACAAGTTGGGGGTGAGCTGTGTATGATTCTTCTGCCGCTAGCTGGAGTGAACGTTGTGAAAATAACACTAGAATTGCATTTTTATGTACATTATGTGCACAGTAAAATGTCCTATGTTAATTCAACATTAAACAGTAACTGTTTGTGTTAAATCAACACTGTTAGAGTTGAATTAACACTGGTCATTGTACTGTGTACATTCCATGAATAATTTCCTAAATTTTGATTCGTTGTCTTGATGGTACGTGTGCCCTTCAAACCGTACTATAATATCTCTGCTGTGTTTATTTAAGAGTAGTGGAAACCAGGTTGAAATTGCCTTTTTAAATGCTGGGGATCAAGGGTTTACAGCAACAGGGCCGTTTGGGTAGTGTAGAGGTATAAGCACTCGCCTACCACCGCAGCGACCCGGGTTCAATCCCCGGCAGCGGTACTTTCGGCTTGGTCAGATGTTCCTACGAACACAATTGGCAGTGTTCGCGGCTGGAGCTGACCTGGCAACCTTACAGAATATTAAACAATGAGACATTATCAAGATATTACAACACTGCATGATTTTAGCATACATGTACACATTATTGCCACTTTTAGATATTGTAATATATTTTTTTAAATAAATGTGAAATAAAATAATTATATTTTTTTATAAAGCCACATTCAAACATTTACAGTATACTGCAGTATAGTCAGTTGTAAATTTTTTTTTAAAAAAAACCTTGTTGCAGGAATCTACGAACCCGGCGAACCCGGCCGGGAATGTCTGCAGTGAGTCACGGTTTACCCAGCAAGCTTAGCACCGGGGGTGGGTGAAAGCACTGGGCGGAAGCTGGGCAGGATTTTCTCAAATTCCAGATTCCAGGAGCGTTTGAAAACTTTTGTGTAGTCACGGTATCCTAGCAGCCAAAGTAAAGCATTGGTTTGAACATTAGGCTAGATTCTAAATTTAAAAAGGAAATACTTTAATACGTATACTTTTTTCATGGCTAGCTATGGAGGAGGAAACTAATAGCAAAATTCTCAGACTAGAGACGAATAGATGTATTTTAAGTAAAAAAATTTTCAAATAAAAAAAATATTTCCCCAAAAAACAAGTTCCACAATTATTGGCAGCCCTGGTTTAATACTTTGTGAAAACACCCCTGGCAAAGACGACAGCCGTGAGTCTGTTCCTATAATTTGTGAAAAGGTTAGAGAACACATTTGGAGGGATTTTTGACCATTACTCCATGTAGAACTTTTCAGAATCATTGATATCTTTGGGTTTGCGCTTATGGACCCCCCCTCTTCAGTTCAGACCACAGCTTTTTGATGGAATTTAAGTCTGGAGACTGAGATGGCCATTGGACAACATGGATGTTGATTTCACTTAAACATTTCTGTTTAGATTTTGATGTATTCTTGGAGTTATTGTCCTGCTGGACAATCTACCGATGACTAAGTCCTAGCTTCTTAGCAGAGACAACTAAATTTTCTGCCAGAATTTCCTGGTACTTTGTTGAATTCATTGTGCCATTGATCTAAAATAGTGCCCCAGGACCACTGCCAGCAAAACATCTCCAAAATATCAATGACCCACCTCCATATTTGACCGTAGGTATGAGGTGCTTCTCCTGTATGCATTCCTCTTTTGCCACCAAACATGTTGATGGTGCATTTTCGTTTCAGTTTTGGGGATCTATTATGGGAGCTCTAGGCTGGTGAACCCACATGCAAGGCACAGAGGCAGGGAGACCGAATTAAGGTAAAGCAGAGTATTTATTAGGGGCAGAGGGAACAGACAATGGACAGCCAGGGAGTGGGCGGAGCTGGGAAGATAGCTGGGTGAATGGGGAGCCGGGCTAGCAGCTGGCCGTGGAAGCAGGGGTGAATGCAGAGGGAGAGCTGGGGGGCCGAGCTGAGCAGATCTGGAGCGGAATCCAAGGAGGACTTGAGCCGAGCGGGGTCCTGGACAGGGGAGTTGGGCTGACGAAGCGGGGGCGGAAGACAGGGAATGGAGAAAGAGCAAACGGAACTGCAAGGGAAAAAACACAGGTTTCGGTTTAACAAACAGGCTATCAGAGTAGCTAGGCCTAGCGATAATAAAAATGGCTAGAAGCATAGACTGACTGAGCAGAGGCTACAATCTGGCAGCGTGGATGTGGCAGAGCTGAGTATTTGTAGGAGTCTTGATTATGAGATGCAGCTGGTGGCGCTTCTGCTCTGACTCCAATACACCTGTTCCCACTCAAACAATCACACACAGACACACAGGGAGAGAGAGGGCGGGAGCTACTGGGAAGGTGACAGACTAGGGAGCCACCAAATGGGAAGTGGAGGGCGTGTCCGGGGAAGTAGCAGAGGCGGATGTGACAGGATCATTTCCTTGTAATCTTCGTAGGATACCATTCTCACAGTTGGCCCAGTATCCAGTTATATCTTTAATGGCACTCCATTTATTTTGGGAGACAGCCACATCACATCGCTGTCAGTCTTCTTTACATTACATTACAGTTATTTGGCAGATGCTTTCATCCAAAGTGATGTACAATAAGTGCATACCGAAAGAACAACTACAAAACACAGGTCCTGCCGCAGAATGGAGTGGTCGAGAAGGCATGTAGGATTGAATCATGTCCTGTAAGGAAGTGGGGGACATACTGTTGGTTGCAGTGTAGGCGAGGGTCAGGGCTTTGAACCTTCAAAATTTCACTGCTTTTAGTCATCTGCACAATAGTTTTTTTTTTTACAGTGGTGAACAACAAGTTGGGGGTGAGCTGTGTATGATTCTTCTGCCGCTAGCTGGAGTGAACGTTGTGAAAATAACACTAGAATTGCATTTTTATGTACATTATGTGCACAGTAAAATGTCCTATGTTAATTCAACATTAAACAGTAACTGTTTGTGTTAAATCAACACTGTTAGAGTTGAATTAACACTGGTCATTGTACTGTGTACATTCCATGAATAATTTCCTAAATTTTGATTCGTTGTCTTGATGGTACGTGTGCCCTTCAAACCGTACTATAATATCTCTGCTGTGTTTATTTAAGAGTAGTGGAAACCAGGTTGAAATTGCCTTTTTAAATGCTGGGGATCAAGGGTTTACAGCAACAGGGCCGTTTGGGTAGTGTAGAGGTATAAGCACTCGCCTACCACCGCAGCGACCCGGGTTCAATCCCCGGCAGCGGTACTTTCGGCTTGGTCAGATGTTCCTACGAACACAATTGGCAGTGTTCGCGGCTGGAGCTGACCTGGCAACCTTACAGAATATTAAACAATGAGACATTATCAAGATATTACAACACTGCATGATTTTAGCATACATGTACACATTATTGCCACTTTTAGATATTGTAATATATTTTTTTAAATAAATGTGAAATAAAATAATTATATTTTTTTATAAAGCCACATTCAAACATTTACAGTATACTGCAGTATAGTCAGTTGTAAATTTTTTTTTAAAAAAAACCTTGTTGCAGGAATCTACGAACCCGGCGAACCCGGCCGGGAATGTCTGCAGTGAGTCACGGTTTACCCAGCAAGCTTAGCACCGGGGGTGGGTGAAAGCACTGGGCGGAAGCTGGGCAGGATTTTCTCAAATTCCAGATTCCAGGAGCGTTTGAAAACTTTTGTGTAGTCACGGTATCCTAGCAGCCAAAGTAAAGCATTGGTTTGAACATTAGGCTAGATTCTAAATTTAAAAAGGAAATACTTTAATACGTATACTTTTTTCATGGCTAGCTATGGAGGAGGAAACTAATACCAAAATTCTCAGACTAGAGACGAATAGATGTATTTTAAGTAAAAAAATTTTCAAATAAAAAAAATATTTCCCCAAAAAACAAGTTCCACAATTATTGGCAGCCCTGGTTTAATACTTTGTGAAAACACCCCTGGCAAAGACGACAGCCGTGAGTCTGTTCCTATAATTTGTGAAAAGGTTAGAGAACACATTTGGAGGGATTTTTGACCATTACTCCATGTAGAACTTTTCAGAATCATTGATATCTTTGGGTTTGCGCTTATGGACCCCCCCTCTTCAGTTCAGACCACAGCTTTTTGATGGAATTTAAGTCTGGAGACTGAGATGGCCATTGGACAACATGGATGTTGATTTCACTTAAACATTTCTGTTTAGATTTTGATGTATTCTTGGAGTTATTGTCCTGCTGGACAATCTACCGATGACTAAGTCCTAGCTTCTTAGCAGAGACAACTAAATTTTCTGCCAGAATTTCCTGGTACTTTGTTGAATTCATTGTGCCATTGATCTAAAATAGTGCCCCAGGACCACTGCCAGCAAAACATCTCCAAAATATCAATGACCCACCTCCATATTTGACCGTAGGTATGAGGTGCTTCTCCTGTATGCATTCCTCTTTTGCCACCAAACATGTTGATGGTGTGTATGGCCAAAACGTTCAATTTTGGTCTCATCTGACAATAGCACTCTCTTCCAGTCATAATTCCAATGAGGTTTGGCAAGCTCCAGATTCTTGGTTTTGTTTATTGTGGTCAGTAAGGGCTGTCCTCATGCCACCCTTCCAAAGAGTTAGTTGGTAAGGAGGTGCCATTTTATGTTTTTTTTTAGACTTGTTGACCGCAAGAAACAAACCAATCTCTGCAATTCTTAAACAGTGATCCTTGGGTAATTAATGGCCTCTCTCACCATCTTCCTCACTGTTCGTGGGGACACCATGCACTTGCTTCCTCTTCCTGGCAAATTTGAAACCACTCCATATGTTTTACACCTTTTCATTATTGCCCTTACAGTGCTAAGTGGTATGTCTAACCATTTATGTCTTTTTTTGTACCCATTACCAGGCTTGTGACAGTAAATTACCATCGGTCTCTTCTGAATTGACAGTTATTTGGCTTTTCCCATGCTGATGGATGACAAAGGGATTTTGTATGCTTGTTACCTCATTTTTATTCTCTAGTGAAACTGGAAGTGATGGAATGACTGAGATTAACTAAATTAAGTAAAATTGTATTACTAATTTCATTTTGTTTGATTTTTTAATAAAAACATTGAAGCATGAGAGTAAATGTATTGAAATAAAAGTATCTAGTTCTCCCATATGTTTGAACATAACATTTAGATTATTATCTGTCATTTATTATATGCAGCCTTTTTTTAAATTCATTTTTATTAAAGGTGCCAACAATTCTGGAGCCCACTGTATATATTATACTTAAAAATCTAGGGTGCCTAAGACTTTTGCACAGTACTGTATATATATATATATATATATATGTTAATAATTTGTTCCCCATTTCAGGGCGTCATAATGTTTGAGAAAAATGGCTTCACAGGTGTTTCTGATTACTAAGGTGTCTTCAATTGCTTCCTTAGAGCAAGTATAAGAGAGAATTCGGTATCTAGTTTTGACTCCAGCCTTTTGATTGCCTTTGGAGTCAGCTATTGGCGTTTCTCAACACGAGGGCCAGAGTTGTGCCAATGAAAGTCGAAGAAGCCATTATGAGGCTTGGAAATCAGAAGATTAAAAGGGGGTCCTCCAATTGTATGGAGGGTGATTAGTGCCAGAGACTCCCTACTGAAGCTCAGTCCCTACACACTAACACTAATTTTACATTTTCACGAGAGCACAAGGGTTGTCCCAGAACTGAGCAAACGAATTTCTGAAAGCAAATTTCAGCATGGTAGTGGCTGTTCGGCCCTCCGACTCACCCTCAATGATGAGGAAATTACTTACTGCTGGCTTACATTACATTACAGGCATCTAGCAGACGCTCTTATCCCGAGCGACCTACACAACTTTTAGCATTTACATTGCATCCATTTATGCGACTGGATGTATACTGAAGCAATTCAGATTAAGTGCCTTGCCCAAGGGTACAACGGCAGGGTCCTACCTGGGAATCGAACCTATAACCTTTTGGCTACAAGCCCAGTTCCTTACCCACTATGCTACACTGCCGCCACTTAAAAGCAAGCGCTGACCCGGCAGACATTGGGTTTCTTAATGCCATTACCGGAGTCGTTAAAGCATGGCAGAGCTAACTGCATTCGAATGTAATTCGACTGCCATGTCATGTCATTTCAAAAGACAATTATCATGGTCATCGCAGCATTGTATTGTTTGCAAACAAGTGTTGTCTGAAATGATACACATTTCATTGATTAAAGTGTGCTAATGATACCAATCTAAATTGCAGTAATCATTATTCATAATGCAAATGTGGCAGTCCAAATGTAGCTCACTATGCTAAACTGTTAAGTGATATCCATCCATCCATCCATTATCTATACCCGCTTACGCTGAGCAGGGTCGCGGGGGGTGCTGGAGCCTATCCCAGCATGCATTGGGCGAGAGGCAGGAGTATACCCTGGACAAGCCGCCAATCTATCGCAGGGCTCACACACCATTCACTCACGCACTCATACCTATGGGCAATTTGGAGTCTCCAATCAGCCTACCTGCATGTCTTTGGACTGTGGGAGGAAACCGGAGTACGTGGAGGAAACTCACTTGGACAAGGGGAGAACATGCAAACTCCACACAGAAAGGCCCCAAGCCGAAATTCGAAGCCTTGCTGTGAGGCGACAGTGCTACCCACTGCACCACCGTGCCGCCCTGTTAAGTGATATGCGGATATGATATGTTAATGATTTATTATTAATTCTTTGTAAATTACGATTCATCGGAGCAGAGGAAAAGTGCGTTCCACACACCTGTTTCTTTTGATGTTCCCTGTCGCCTGAATGCCTGCTCTCGCTTGTGAGCGGCTCTTACGTCAATGGCACTTTCAATTAAGCGTAACTCGAAACAGGGGGAGCACTTATGAGGTCGAGTGTTGGGATGCACCCCGACTGTCTTGTCTGTTTACGTGCGAGAAGGAGGTCCGTCTCATAGACACGCACATTTACTACACAAGCAAGCTAAGTTGGTGAAGCCCCGGAAGTAAGCCTGTACTATGCATGCTGAGGGCAAAACATTGCAGCTCCCATAAAAGATGGAAGCAAGATTTGATCAGCTAGTCTGAAATGTGTACCATAGTGGCTGAGAACCTCTGTGCAGCCCGCTGCATGCACATAAACAGCTGTGTCATCAGCATACATTTGATAAGTAATGCTGGGAGGACAGACATCTGGAAAGTCAATGACCTATAAAGGAAATAATAATGGTCCTAGAATTGACCCCTGTGGGACTCCAACTTCATTGTTTAATTTATTCTTTAATCTCTCTATCATGATGTGGAGAAAGCAGTTGTGTTTACATGTCAGTGGATTGCTCAGATTGTTGATGCACTTGTCAATCAAAGGAAATTAATGGAAACCAATTCAAGCAAAGTCTGATATCAGTAATACAGGTATCACAGTGGTGTTTTAGAGGGAAGCAACATCTGTGTCAAAATAGTTAACAACGTGACAAACATAATTTGTACAAACTCCAACAGTTAGGCAATTGGCACCATCTAGTGGTTATAATCTGACATGGTAAATACTTCCACAGAACTTCACTCTTAATTGTTTGGCAATTAATCTCAATAATCATTAACATTTGAAGTGCATATTTGGATTACAGAAAAATCACTTAGGCCTACTAAACACAATATTAAAAGTTAAATAATATGCTTATATAGGCTACATAAACTGCCAAGAGTGAACATGGGACTCAAAAGATAGGTGAATAAAGACAATCTTTTAATTGTAGGCCTAATTATAATCATTGTAAATGTAATCATAATTATAATTTTAAAAAATATATTATAATTGTATTAACTTTCCCAATAAAATTTATTTTACTTTCCTAACACTGATAATTATTTTTCAATGCTCAATCCTTGTTTACAAAAAACAAAAAACAAAAAAACAAATCCAATATACAGCCCATACATAGCATTTCCATTGGATGGGTATCCTATTTATTGTAGGCTAATGTTTATGGTCATTTGTGAATAAATCTATTCCTGGAAAATACACAATGCTAATTGTTGCATTAGTCTTTGTGTGAATGTGTTTTCTGAATTGCCATGCTAACAAATAAATAGTAATACCGGTAGGCTTAAACATCTTTATCCTTCGATCTGATTGGTTGTATACTTCCGATATTACAGGCTGGCACACTGAGTTGTAGATAAAACAAGATTATAGGCCTACTTTATTAATCTCATCTAGAAATTGCAGCAACACAGTAGCTAACAAAAGCTTGAAAGGGGGTTCACACTGGACCTCACTCGACGCGTTTCTATGGACAGGCTGCGCGGTGCATGATGAATGCGCTCCGGTGCCGTCGCCGGTTCTGTTGGTTATTTGCATAGAATGTACTCAGCCTTTGTTCTATGCAAATGAAGGCGTCCGACATAGTTGGCTCTGGCTCACGAAACTCGGATCAAACTTTCAAACTAGGTGTTGCAGATCAAACGTGAACCCCATTCCACATTGCTCTGTTAAGGAGGACTCCTTTCTTACTGCTGTGCGGGTATTTCCAAATTATACAATAGATATACATTTAAGGATCACTGTTTGAAAAATGGGAAACATGCCCACAAGTGGCCGACTGTTATGGAATGCCATTTAGGTCTATATTAAATAAATAAATAAATAAATATGCCTATGAAACAAGTAGTCCTTTGAAAAACGTCATTTTGAAATAAAAACCTATTAATATTGTTCAATAAATAAATTGACTCATTTATATATTTATATTTATATTCATTTATATATTTATATTTATATATATTGACTCATTTTATTTCATAGCTATATATATATATATATATATATATATATATATATATATTAAATATTGACTTAAATGGCATCCCATAGACTGTGGGAGGCGAGAGCGATGCTAGATGATACCGCCGGAGGATGTGTGGTTTTACCCTAACAATACTATGGGGAACGGAAATAAAATTTACGTCGGATCTTTAATCTGATTGGTTGTCGCACCATGTTCCCCGTCTTTCATATCGCTCCGCCCACTTGTCTCTCATTGCCAATGCCTTGCAGAGGCGAAGAATCGGCTCCCATTCAAAATAAATGGAAGCGATTACAAAGTCGCTTCTCGTTGGAGGATGTGTCGCTTTACCTACCCTTATGTGTGTGCCTTATTACGGGCGCATATATAGCGCTTTACCTATGCTTATGTGAGTGCCATATATAGTGCGGGCATTTGGATTCAGCCAGATTCGACCGTCAGGGAAAAAGGCAGACCGATGTAGTCAATGGATCCAGCTGGGCCCATGGCAGGTCATTTGGTTCGCCACTCAAACACCGTTGCTAAACGTCAGCTGAGTCAATCGTTCGATGGGAGTCGAAGGGAAAATAGTATGGTTTAAATCCCGTTTTTTTAATTTATTTTTTATTTTTTTAAAGGTATGGCCAAAAAAGAATTGCGTGTGTACACACCAGAAACGGCTAATGTAGCGGGAGTATACAAAAAGTTATTGACCGTGTTTCATTTGTTATATTCTTACCGACTCTCCCTTACTCCCCAACAACAACTGACCCATAGAAATACAACTGTCCAGCTCGGGTACACCTTAATCATGTTAAAAGTGCAAAAAGGAGAGGCTGCTGGGCTTGTTCAGACGAGAACCTTCCAAGGTAAGAAAGAAGGCTATGGGCGATATAGCTCAGGAGGTAAGACCGATTGTCTGGCAGTCGGAGGGTTGCCGGTTCAAACCCCGCCCTGAGCATGTCGAAGTGTCCTTGAGCAAGACACCTAACCCCTAACCTCTAACTGCTCTGGCGAATGAGAGGCATCAATTGTAAAGCGCTTTGGATAAAAGCGCTATATAAATGCAGTCCATTTATCCATTTACCATTTACCATTTCTCACGACAGGTAAATTTACCAATAAGCATGGGGTGCCGTTTGTAAAAAGTTGCACACACTGAAACCCTGGTCAGTTTTTCCGCATATACCCTCACCAAGTGTAAAACAAAAAAAGGCACTACGGTTTTGAAATGTCCCTTTTTAAAAACATTTTGCGAGAAATTGGTGCAAGAAGTTGTAATCACTTTTTCAAGAGTAATGTCTTTCATTAATGCATGACTTAAAAATGTACAATATAAATGTATGCACAATATACAGTGGTGCAGTGGGTAGCACAATCGCCTCACAGCAAGAAGGTCCTGGGTTTGAATCTGGCCTGAGGCCTTTGTTTGCCTCAGGCCGGATTTTTTGTTTGCATATTCTCCACAAATCCGCATGAGTTTCCTCCAGGTACTCCGGTTTCCTCACGCAGTCCAAAGACATGAGATAGGCTAATTGGAGACTCTAAATTGCCCATAGGTGTGAATAGTATGTGTCCCCTGCGATAGGGCTTTCCAGCGTGTAGTCCTGCCTCTCGCCCAATACATGATGGGAGAGGCGCGCACACCCACCACAGGTATAGTTAACAGATGGATGGATGTTAAATGTAAATTCTGAATGTAGAAAGTAAAAGTTTGGAATAAAGTGGCCACACCCCCTATGTTTGAAGTCAGAAAACTTAAGTTCACATTATTTCCCGTTGGCTATATGACAGTCTCTATTGCAGTGGTGCAATAGCCCATTGGTAGGCCAATATGGATTTTTTTTATTATTTTAAGGTGATCCTCAGGTGGGAAATACATTTGCTCTCATGAACATTTTAATGTTGTGCCAATATTCTAGCTAAAATACTGTAATGTCATAAAAAGGTGTTTTAGTATTTGTTATCAACAGTTTAACTAGCATTCTAGCTGTAGTGTTCTTCATTAGAATGTTTGCTAACACATGAAAGCTGTTAGCTATGGTTTTAAACTTTTATCTTATAATGGTATTTGGAGTCAAAAGTATCTTTGGCTTTACTTCTGTCATACTTGGGCATATGCACATGCATACAGACGGGTGACAAATTAAAGGAAAAGCCAACATAAAGTGTATCAGTATGGTTTTGGGCCATCACAAGTCGCCTTAAGAGCTTCATTGCGCATCACCTGCCTCAGTGATGTCACTCTACACCCAGGCTGCCCAACCTTGTTCCTGGAGATGTACTGTCCTGTTTTCATTTCAACACTATTTGACAAATCTGACTTTACTATTTAGCAGCTCAATCGAGATCTCAAGCTGTTGAATGAGGTGTGCTTTGCCGGGGCTGGAGTGAAAATCAACAGGACAGAGGATCTCCAGGAACAGGGCTGGGCTGCCCTGCACTAGAGCCAAAATCTCACACTGCCTCAGTGATACCATTCTACAGCCAAAATCTGAGCCTGGGTCAAATCCTAGACCCAAAATCAAATGTCTTGGGGGTATTTTTGTGTGCGTAAGCGAGTATGTTGACCAACATTTGCTGGTGTTGATGGGGGTGTGTTATGTGTGTAAGGGAGTATGTAGGCCTACTTTAGCTGTTTTGATGGTAGTGTGCTTGTGTGTGTAAGGGAGTATGTTGGCCTACTTTAACTTGTTTTGATGGTAGTGTGTTTATGCGTGTAAGGGGATATGTAGGCCTACTATGGCTGGTGTTTCTGCCCTCGTTGTGCTGTTGGCTACTGTGGCTCCAAGCAGTGTGTGCCCACCGCGGCCCCAATGTTCCGCTCCTCCCTGTTCCTGGCATTCCCCACGGGTCCATCGCTCTTCTCTATTGTGGCCTTGGTGTTCCCCACGGGTCCATCGTTGTTCTCTATTGTGGCCTTGGTGTGCCTTACTGAGTGAGTGCTGGCAGTGGGCGGTGACAGTAGCCTCAAGCTCCTCTGTTGGGCATTCTTTGACCAATTCAAACTCGGTCCACGGGCAATTCAGAATGGCCACCTGGAAATCTGGAGTCACTTCCAGGCAGTCATTGATGGGAGCATTGAGCTGAGGGAGAAAGGACAACAGACTCATGATTGGATCCACAATTCAACTGTAGATACAGGAGGACAGTTTAAGAAAATTTGAGTAAGTCTGTACAGACAGACAGAGCATGGAGTTTCTTCCTTTCAGATTGCATCAAATAGGGATGTGTCAGCATCAGGTTAGATGTGTAATACTGGTTAAATGGACACTTGCCTCCTTAAGGCTGTCTTGGCATATGTACTGGCACATTTGGGCTCAAAGATGGCCGTCTCAAAAATGATGTTCACAATGCCCTGGAGGCGTTCCGTAGTGTCAATTTTGAGCTCAGCCACCCGATTGACCAGGTGCTCAAACTTCTCAGGCGTCAGCTTGTTCAGGATCCTGCGCATTCGCCGGAACAGCTCCTGGGTCACGGTCTTCTCAGGGTCCTTCACAGCTGGCTCTGTGTCATGCTCCTTCACAGCTGGCTCTGAGACCTTTCCCTTCACAGCTGGGTCATTCTTCACAGCTGGCTCTGAGTCATGCTCCATTACCGCTGGCTCTCAGTTATTCTGAAAGAGATTAAGAGAGGGGACCTGTTACCTAATCCTCTCGCACTAACCAGGGAGATGGAATGGGGGAGGGGAGGAAATTAGATACTTAAATAGGAGGAAATGAGGGATGAAGGGAGTAAAGGATTTCGAAACAACTGTCAAGTGAGGCCAGAACTGAGGTCAAGAAGTGTGTCACCTGTCTCAGATCCATCACACCTTGAAACATGAAGCGGGTTCGGAATGTTGTCTTCCCCTCTTTCAAGACCTGATTCAGCTTGCTGAAGTACCCATCCATTTGTGGCTGCAGATGCAGAAGGCACGCGTGAACCTGCCAGTGGTTCTGTGTGTGTACACTAAGTGTTTCTGCATTAGAAAGATAGCCATGCAGTATACCTTCATATTCTCACAGTCCAGGATCGAGCCAGTGGTGGTGATCAAGCTGCAAAGGCACTCCGATAATTGAATGTACAGTGTGGCTGTCCTAGCCATTTTAGGTTTGTACATGTGCAATTCAGTCCCCTACCACCTCCCAAAGGAACAGAGCAATGTGCTAACCTTTGCGGAAGTATTTCCAAAAAACATTTTGGACCGAGCAATGTAAAATCAGTTCCAGACGTACTAATTTTCAGGTAATAATGCTTTTTGTCAGGGGTGAGATAATAAAACATAAATTAATCTGCGTATATTTATAAAGACTAGTAACGACAAGAAGACATATTTATTGTCGAAATGGTTGTGGAATTACACGTACACAATGAAATGTTACCACATGGGGTCGCCATTGGAGAGAGAAAGAGAAAAATACTTCCACAGAATGTTCAATAGAAAATCTTCAGGATGCCCCCTGTGTGTAGCATACATGATAATAATATGAATAATAATACGTATACGTATTATAGTAATAATAATAATCATAATGATAATAATAATGAACATTGCGCTGCATTACACGTTTTCACCTTTGGCCTATTGTTAAAAGCTAGATGGTTACTCTACAGGGTTGGAGTCCTGATCTATGTGGTCACTTCTGGCACTACGATCTTTACTTCGCTCTAGTGTGTTTCTTTTGCACCTCTGCACCTGGAACTAATGCACTTGTTGTACGTCGCTCTGGATAAGAGCGTCTGCTAAATGCCTGTAATGTAATGTAATGAAATATCATTAAAATATATCAGTCAATATATAAAATATTCATATTTTTTATTGTTCCCAGCTGTGACATTAAGCTATCTGTGCCTAATGCAAGGCTGTCAGTTAGTCGCTGCAGTGCCGGAACTCCTGGCTTTACTCTGCGGCACTGCCACAGTCCAGACGGTGGGCACCGGGCCGCGGTGAATCGTGGTTGCGTCCGGGTCGTGGGCACAGGCGGTGGGCGGCTGGCCTGGCGGGAGGAAGAGGGGGTACGGGCTGCGCCCTACGCGAACAGGCCGACACTAACACGCTCCATGAGTTAATTTACATTCCCCTTGCGAGCCGTGAAGCAGATGCTGCGGTAATCAGGCTATTCGAGGACAGATAATGGCGCGGGGCAC
>CM077297.1:42024919-42074919 GCA_039654925.1 Anguilla pacifica
AAACAGTCACACACAGGTCAGCGTACAAGACGTGAATATGATGTGAAGTGCCAGTATGTGTTCCCCCTGGCATAAATCCACTGACATTTTGGCTCATGCTTGACCGTGCTCTTATTTAAAACTAAAATGGCAGAAGGGAACGCCTGATTCTTACTGCAGGTTTTCTCGGTTAGATTTGGTTAGACTGGAATCTTTTGTTGTCTGTTGTGCACACAAAGTTGCTTGGCGTCACACTTCCATTCGGAAGACGCTTATAATTAGCAAAGTCCAACAGAAAGCCCAGCTGTTTATATGCGCAGTATGTGTAGGCCCCCGGAGGTGTCTTCTGCTTCTCTGAGTCGGGGTGAGTCAGAGAAGAGAGGATCATGGGTAGCTGTGGCACTAACGGACAGTTGGGTGCGTCCTTTTTCCATTGTTTGTGTGAGTTTGAGAGGAGGAGGAGGAGAAGCTGGAGGTGAGGAAGGCCATGATGCTCCAGAAAACAGTAATTCTGTATAGCGGTGAAGGATTCTTCCATGAATGTACTTCTAGGAATGCTTACAGCAGGGATGGTGCAACCTTGGTCCTGGAGAAACGGTGGTGTTTTTAACCCAAAATCAGCAGTTGCTTTAGGCCTAAGACAATAGCTGAGGGGAAGTAAGCATGGAATAGGCTTCTGTTGTAGATTTCTTAAGTGCATTCATATTATATAAATGGATGACGGAACGCCTCTATTTTCAATGGGCGAGATTGGAGGCCGATCGCATCACTTCCTGATTGGCCTCTAGTGCAATAGATACTGAGAACGCACTAGATTGCGCAGGTGCCAGATCTCTGGTTTGTGATAAAAAAAGGCACTCCTTGTCATAGTCTGTAGAATTAGATTAGAGCATCAAGGTTAGAACGCAAAATCATCAGGATTCACAAATTCTCCCAGACATTTTAATGTATGAAAATATTTCTCATATTCTCAAAATAACTCTATTATATGTAGGCTGGATGATAGCTTCCCACTTTCCGTATGGCAAACCTCCATAGGAGTTTAAGGCTTTTAGAGAGCTTCTTCATCTCTCAAACTTTTCAGCAGTCCTTTGAGGCTGCAGACATCATTATTTGTGCTGAGAAGCCCAGAAAATCGTTACTTCCACTGGCACGCGCTAGGAGAGAAACCCTGGCCTCTTGGTTGAGTGCTGAGTAACAACGAAATCTAGCCGACCGTGCGACTCGCCAGAATCGGGATTGGCCACCCCTGGCACGGAGGCTAAGGGGGCGGGGCCTCGGCGTGATCGAAGCCAAGGACCGGTTTGAGGTCCCGTACCAAAGGAATGAGGGAAATCAGCAAACAGGAAGTTTGTTTATTGCTTCGCATCGAAGATACGCTGAAATAAAACCGACAACGTGAAAGCGCTGGAGGGCTGTGACTGGGGGGACATCCAGAGCGAAAGCGGGAGAGTTATTTGCGTCACTGACACAGTTTCTCTCTGGATGTTTGAGAGCGGTTTAATCAGGAACATGACGGATGCTTTCCCCTTTCATTCACACAACAGATTACAAAAAAGAAACTCAAAATGAAAATAATTTGAAATGAGGCTGCTCCTCTTTGCCCTCACAGTTTTGATGATTCCCCCCCCCTAGTGGGCGTCACTCGGGGGCGAATTGGGTTGTTTATCCCTGCTCCACGAAGCCCCGAACCACAAAATGCACTTTGCCGTCCCTGGTGATTTCAAATAATGCAGCGAGTTTGTGTTCCCTGGCAACAGCTGAGCCAATCGCAGGCCTTCTGGGCCTTTCCTTTTTTTTTGGACGGTAGGCTGAACAGTAATTGATTGGGCCAAGAAACTACCAGATATTGATTCATTTTGCTTGGCATTTTCCTGATCACACAACCTAAAAAACAGATGTTTGTGACATTTCTCAGATTTTCACTGCTGTTGGTGGATATATCTCTTCAAACTTTAAGCATCAAACTGAAAGTGACATTTTTGTGACAAATTTAGTATTTTGAGATTAAATGCAAATCAAATTATGAAGCTCAAGACTACCTCTTCCAGAAAAAATGCAAACTAGCTGTGTTTCACTTTGAATCCTTGTGGGAAGCGCCTCATTGATCTCAAGACTGGCAAAAAATACAGTGCCTAAGATTTTATCAGTTGGAAAAGCTGACTCGGCGTGTATCATTTCATCCTGGGGTAGCAGGGTAGCAAGACTTCCACTGAAGTGGAGAAAAGAATTCAGCCGTGACTCAACCTTGCTATCGCACTAATGGCAAAATTAGATAATGCATTTTGCGGCCCAAACCATCTTCAGATGCAATGAAAGTCTGGAAAGTAGGAGCTTTAGAACTCTTTATGGTCTCATCGGCCTCCTGCTGTCTCAGGTAAAATTGCTGAGGCTCGTGTCGCGTCTGTTCCACTTCTGTGGAAGCAGGGACTGAAGATGACAAATTTGGGTGATTTCCGTTCCTGATGAAGTAGTTTTCGGAGAAGCCGAAGTTTCGTTAGGCGAGTTTTCCTGCGGCGCTCGCTCTGTCGAGCAACCGCTCTTCTGCTGAAGGCAGCACTTTTCGGGGGCTGTCAGGAAAGATCCGGAAAGCCGCCGGGAGCCGGGGAACGCGGCTCGCTCTGACGCTTCGCAAAAAACCCGCTCAAAGCGGCTAAAAGCGGCTCAAACCGGCTTCCCACCGACGGCTGATGAGCAAGGCTGCCGTTTACGAAGGACGAGGAGGAGCGGCGGGTGTGCTACAGAGAGTGGGGGGAAAAAAGGCGGGAAAGCGTGGAAGAGCGTCAGAACGGAACGAGGAAATCAAAGCTCTGGAGGAAGGGGTGTCTATCCCGACCCCTAATTGCTGTCAGAAACGGGATTGTTCAGAGTGTGTGTTGTCAGGAGGTGCTACAGAGCGTGGGCCTCCTGGACCAGAGGCGCTGGACTGACTGGCACACGCCGTAGACTCCCCGTGTGCAGAATAGCCCAGGCTGCTGTGGATAGCCTTTATTTCGCAAAGCCTGGACAGCCCACTGCTCTGGAAGCTGTTTAATTGGACATACAGCCTTAGTAAGACAGCATTTATGACAGTATAAATTTCCCATAGCAAGCTTTAAATACGTTTGTTGTTGAAACATTTCTTGTGCTATACGCCCGAAATCAGATAGTAACCAGATTACATTTTTTTTTTTTTTACATACAATCTATTTATATGACTGGATCTTTACTGAAGTAATTCAGGTTAGGTATTTTGCTCAATGGCTGTGCCCCACCTGGGGATCAAACCCACAGCCCTTGAGTTATGCAAGCCCAGGCCCTTAACCATTGTGCTACACCGCTGCCACCTGCTCGACTGGGCTGCGTGATGGACCCGTGCCCATTCCCAAATATGGGTAGCTTTCCGTTAGTCGTAAATATGTCACAGTGACAGGTACAGACCAATGTTTTCCCATTTGCACTGAGCTTATAGTGGGATTTATGGGTAATTTACATAGGTACACTAGATACATCCTGTATTCGGGCCATTTGTTTGTTAATGTTTGACATGCTGTTTACTTGAGTACCACTGGTAGTTATTCAGAGCTGGAAATGTATATTTACAACAGCAGTGTATACATTGTTTATCTTAAAAAGAGGACATTTCAGCAGAGAACGGGTAACATTTCACACGTTTGAATGTTTGAACACAAAACCCCAAACGCGTTCTCATGTGCACACACACACACACACACACACACACACACACACCGGTACACACTTACACACACATTTACATATGTGCTTTGGCACACATAACGTTAACAAATATATGCCTACAACCAGCCTACATGGTCGAGTTCCAGAGCTTTCCATCAATAACCTGTAGTTTTGATTCTCAGAGCAGCATAAATATCTCTACAGACAGAAGTGTTTCATATAGGATTTTAAAGCCATGCTTTAGCTCAGGTTGGTGTGTTTGGTTTGTTAATCATGTCTGTGTGCTTGAGTGTTGTCTTTGATCAAGCTTCACCGTGACAAGATTTATTACAGGATTATGGTTTACTTAGTTATATAATTTTATAAACACACACCTGCACATATTATAATGACACTGGAATCTGTGTATTTTGTGCATGTGTGCGTGTGAGTGTGAATGTGTGTGTGCTCGTGCGTGAGTGTGTGTGCATGTGAGTGTGCGTGTGTATTTTATCGATATTTTATCTGTCTTCTGAGGATCACGTCACATATGAAAAGTCAAAATAAACTGGCAAGGGTTGGGTTGTCAAAGTAACCCCCCTAAAAATCTACATGACTAGGAAAAGCATTAATTTCAAACATGTAAAAAAAAAAAAATTTTTAAAAAGTAACATCACCCCAGCTGTGGTTTCATCCAGTCATTAAAAAACAAATTAAAAGGAGATGTACTGAAAAGGTCTGAAATCCCCAGCTAAGCTGTTCCAGTCCCAATCAGAGGCTGTTGCACTTGCTGGAGGAGTGTTTTATCAGCCTTTTTATGTTTGGACTGAAGCTCTTAATTCTGATCGGTCTGAAAAGGAAACAGGCATTGCCTATAGATACGGAAGACTTTTAAAAATATCTTTTTATGTCTCTTTATCTTTTTTTCTATCCTTTTTAATTAAATGTAATTCAAACCCCCTTTTACGTCATTGTGAATGTGGTTTTGATTCATTGGACAGGTTCCAGTGTTTTAATTAAGCGTTTTAATTCACGAGAATTATCGTCTCGCTTTTTATACTTCTGCTAATTATAATGAAGATGTGTCGATAGGAGAATGCTGTGGAGAGCAGTTTTAGTTCTTTGTAATTCTGGAGGTTGTTTTAACAAAGTTAAACCTCCTCCTTGGAGCTAACTTTGTCCTGAAGGGCTAACCATCCTTGCTGTATTTGTTTGTTTAATTGAACTGTTAACAGAACGACGAGCTCTGTTTGAAATGCTTTTGGAATTTGGATGTGTGTCTTTGCCTACGTAAGTTTCCAAGTAAAGAGGTTCGTCCAAAATATATTTCCTTAATACTCACTTGTAATCCAGGACTACATTTTTAGCCGCGATCGGCAGCTCTATAGCTCTGTCTGTCGGACTGTTGGCCGGTTGGTTGGTCGGTTGGTCCACAAAAAGTGTCCCACCCCGTAGCGGCCACAGTTTTCGCCCCAGGAGGCTGAAATTTGGCATGGACGTTGGTCATGACCGAAGGTAGAGATGAGTAACTTTCAAGGCCGATTGACCAAAAGGAGGCGTGGCCATGGGCGTGGCCTATCACGAAAAGCTGCATAACTCCCGAATGGATTCACAGATTTGCACAGGATTTTGTGGAAAGGTTGGTCATGAGCCAAAGAAGAGGTCACGTGCTTGTGTGAGGGTGTGTGCGTGTGGATGCATGCACACACGGATGCATGTGCGTGTGCGGTCGCAGCTATTGCGGATTCACGCTCGTTCTCAAAGGTACTAATGACCAGAAGTTGGAAAAAAAAAATGTGCATGTATTATATTGACCCCAACGCCATTCTAAAAATTGTCATTCATTTACGTGAGGCAGACGTCCTAGATACCGTCGATACTAACAGCAGCTGTGATGCCTCAGTCAGGCTTAAATCAGCATCCAGTTAGCGGCAGCGCTAAGTAAAACCGATGTAATTGAGAGCTCTGCTGGACTGCAAAGCGGCCCGGCCAATTAGCTATCTGAGGGAGAGAGCGCTAATGCAGAGCCTGGCTATGCCGGAGCCGTACGATCAGACTGCGAAGGAGACTGAAATCGTGATGTTTCACACTGCGGTGGGTGGGAAGCAAGCGAAGCGCACAACGCATCAAAGACGCGAGAGCCGCCGTTGCGCGACTGACGTCATAGACGGCACCTACGGACGGCTTGAGACCGAGATGGATAAGCTGCGCGTTGAAAGTTTTTCTAAAAGCATTTAGCGCGAGTGAAATGTATTCGATTTAATTACGCATTTGTAATCAAGCAGTTGCCCGAGAGGGTGCCGCGATCGCCTGAAAATTGTTCAATCTCCCGCTCCTAAATGAAACGAATCACCTGACCTGCGCGCGGCGCATTAGACTCGCAAAGGAAATGGCCAAATTCCAACGGCAGATTGAGTTTATCTGTGGGTCAGCCCGGGCCTTTTGAGATGTAAATTGCTTGAAATGGCTGAATAATAATCACGGCTGGCAGGGGTTGCTGATAAAGAAGACCTGTTCTGATATTCAGGGAGCCCTGCTGCTTGGGCATGGGGAGAGAGTCTCATTAGCGAGAGCAGAGAGCACACTGTCTCTCCACAGGGAAGATGTGGGAAGTAAGGAGGCATACAAAGTCAGTTGTGTTGGGGGGATTAGGGGTTTGTGATATATATATTTTTTGGTGGGGGGAATGTGGTTGCCATCTGAGGGTAAGTCTGGCAGGTGATACTGCGTTGACGCTCCCACACGTGAGCGGGGCTGTGTTCGGCATGTTTGGACTTCTTTAATTTAATCCGTCAGTGTGGTCACCTGAGCACGTCTCTCTAAACAGACGTGCAGTCATACGCTTTGACAGCAGGACTTCAGTCCCGAGCCGTCCGTCTCGCAAATGCTTTGGGGAAATGGCTGCTGTACATGAGAATGAGGTTGGTTCACATGGTCCGGCACCAAAGGACCATCTGACTGTGCTCAGTGGTGTGTATGAGTGAGTTCGTGTGTGTGTGTGTGTGCGTGTGTGTGTGCCTTTATGTGTGCATGCATGTGTGAGTGTGTGTGTGTGTGTGTGCACATGTGCATGTGTGTGTGTGCATTTATGTCAGTGTGTGTATCTGTGTGGGTGTGCAGCTGTGTGTCTGTGTGTGTGTGTGTTTGTGTTTGTACAGGTCCTGTATATGGCTGGGTTACGGCGGTCTCTGTGGGTGGCTCAGATCTGCGAGTCTCGTCTCTCCCCAATCTGCCACGCTCTAATAAGCAGCAGCAGGCTGTGCAGGCAGCGCTTGGGACGCCCGCTCGGGGAAGGACCCCCTCCTCCCACAGCCAGCTTTGCCTGAGCTCTCCTACAGACGCCAGCAGCACAGCACCCGCCTCAGTGATGACCTTACGCAGAAAACGAGACTGCAAGGGTAAAGATGGACATTTTAAAGGACATTTTAAAAATGGCAAAACCCTTGGTTTTTATTGTTTGACAGCCAGACCGCCTGTTTGAGTAGAGGAGTGAACTGACAGTGTGAGCTTTCACCACACAGCTCATTACAGGACTGACCTCAGGATCACGTACTCCACACCCTGCGGACGGTCGTGAAATGAGAGAAGAAAGTTCGAACACCACGATTACTGTTCCCAGAGAAAAACGGTTCACCACAAGTTTGTTCACCGAACTTTTATTCTGGTGGAGAATAAAGCTTTTTTTTTCTGGGACCAGTAATTATGCTGTGCAGACTTGATTTTCACCCGTTGCCTCCATCTTGCAACTGCATTATTTATTTGGACGTGCATGTACACATGGTAAAGATTATAAACAATATTCTATTATGGTGGATACATTGCGATATTCCTGCCAATTCCCTTTACTGCGTGTAATTCATGTTACTTTGAATCATTGGGCCAAGTGAGAGTTTGGGATAGCAGAAGAGTTTGACATCGCTTTGTCTGTCACCAATTACAGTTGCAGAGGCTCATGGGAAAGGTGCTGCAGTCATGTGACTTTTACATAAAGATTATTGGCTCTTGACCTTGTTCATTTATTCCTCAAGCTTAATGACACAGGTAATAGGTGTGGTTTGTGGGGGGCTGGGAAATGGTGGACATGCAGGGGATAGCTTTCTTGTCCCCGCCCTGTTTTGTGAGTAACAATCCCATTGGATGCTAGCTCATCCACAACTACCAATCCACAGTGACCCTGCGCCACCTTTGGAAATGATGCCCATGCCACCATCTAAAACAACACTTTGTTTTAAATCATTAGATTTACAAGGCTTTTATGTCGATCATATCATGTGAATGGATTTTTAAGGTTTTATATAATCCTGGTTGAACTTAATGCGTCATCATAAATTCTTAAAACCTTTAATACTTGGGGATCTTTAAAATACTGTATTTAAAACTGAAAACAATGGAAGTAAAAATGTGTTTTTGCTCTGGGTTTAGGGATCATTGCCCTTATGAAGCAATGTAATGTAGCAACATATGTTTAAAATTAATAAATGAACTCTACAAGAACTGATGAATCTTGGTCCTTTTAAAATAGTGAGCCATTCATATTTTGTACTACATTTTATGATTCAGTTTATGCATTATAAAATGCTGTTTATGTTCATGTTTATGTGTCATGTAATAAATAATCATTCATAATTTCTCATTAAATCAGCATAATAATATAGCACAATAAATAAAAATAGTGTAATTCTAATGAGCATTTTGTCATTGTGAAGGTGTTTGGTTTAACAGAGAGTGATGACACTGCCACAGATTTCAGTTGCATTGTCTGTCCTGGGGGGTGGGGGGAGAGGATTATCCTGTAGCTTCCAGGATAACCACCGATCTGCGTAACCTCTGTGTGATTGGATTGCCTGTAGAATCAGAGCACAGCAGCAAGGGCTTCTGGGATGGAGGAGGTCTTCAGGTCTGGTCAGACCCAATATCGCTGATCATGTGGGTCAGAATTGTAGATCAGTGTGGTGTAATAGTCACGCCCTCCCCCCACCAGCAAACACGGACACATGCACACACATCTGGATGTCTAATTTGCGTTATGTTTTGTTATTAGCATACGTGAGACTGCTTAAATTTTGTTATTTATTATTATTATTAAAGCACTCATCTAATTTCTGAACAATATGAACAATAAATGTGGTTAATGGTTGCCATTTACCTCTGCTAGATCCCATGTAACAATGAAAGTGTCATTCATTTTTTAAAATTAACTTTGCCCTCAATGTAGGGCTGTTCCTATCCCACCCTATTTTGTATCTGCACCCGCACCAGTGTCCATGCATGAGCCCCACTGCCGATTTGGAAGAGTGTAGACAGCGGCGGTTCTCCTCCAGAACACATGGTGTCGCCAGATGCTTCTTTTCACATCGCGGACTATAGCCAAGCTGTTATAGTGTGGAGTCGGAGGAAGACCTTTCATACGCGGCTTGAGCATGCAGTCCACAGGTACCCGATCCACCAGCAGGGGTCGCTAGGTAGCGATGAAACGCGGAACCCTTACCAACTGAACCCTCCCATACCCTGGGCGACGGAGTTGCCAGTTTCCGGATTTAATTCGACAAAAAATATGACACCCACAGCTAAGCAGTTGATTGGTTAATTTTAGCTCTCAGAAGACGGCTCTATCTAGCACTAGCAGTGCTCCCGAGTGCGACCATTTTGGTAATGTGTGATCGGTGCGGGCCTCTAAATCGGAAAAAATAATTTGTTTGGGTGGGTGGCGGGTAGAAGATTTATGCGTACATGCGGATTCGGATGACGTCAGAGCCGATCTGCGCATCACTAGTGTGTATGTGTGAAACCACGCCCTGTACTCCTCCGGGAGCAGCGCACACTTTTATTTGAGTTATTTGAGTTTGATTTATTAATTTGAGTTTGTCAAGCACTGTAAACATCAGCACTTTTTAAGTTTATTTTTTAAAGAATTGAGGTTATTGCCATTTCTTGTTTGTGCTGCGCACCTTTGTTCTTTTATTCCTATAACATTTATCTGCACCTTTATTCCTGTTTACAATCATTTACATAATGTGTTATGAAATTACCAATGTGTATGGGAACTGACAAAGAAGGTAACGCTTAAAATGTATTACTGTGGTGCCAAAAGGCTCGGTGAATAATTTTGGGTGCACCTAAATTATGTGCTGGTGCACCTAAATGAAAAAGTTAGGCGCACCAGTGCAACCAATGTAAGAAGTTAGTCTGGAGCCCTGACTAGTGTTCTTCCTTTAGGTTGTTTCAATGTTTGACCGCCTGGCTGCCCATAAGGCCAGGGGATTTACTCAGAGGGTTACATAACGCCCCAACTGTCATGTCACTCATGATGTCATTTCTGATGTCACTCAGGACGTAATTATCAATGATCAAAATCAAATCAAAAAGCACAAACTCCAACCGTCTCTGATGCAGGTTTGAGACGAGCCCCTTCGAGTTCCTTTTCGCTTTGGTCAGAGGAGGGGCCACGGTTAAACTGCAGGGCCTACCGGACGATGAGGATGAGGAGGAGGGAGGAGGAAGATGTGGAGGGGTGGGGGGGGTGGTTGGTGGAACTAAAGCTTGGAGCTGAACAAAACCCCGGCACAAAGGAATCAAATCTCAAACGGATAGCAGTAATCTCCCTTTGCCCCCACCCCCGTCCCCATGTTGTTAAGATGGAGCCTTTGGGCTTTGATATTAGCTCTTTCCTCTTTTGTTTGCTCGTGATGGGGGACAGCGGCTTTGCCTTGCTGGAGGCATATTGAAGGTCATGTCCAGCGGAGCTGCGTCTAAAAGCTCGGGCAGACATTACTGAAAGAAAAGAGGGGTGGAGAGGTGGGAGGTGGGGGGTGGAGGGGGGCAGCTGAATGTTCACTGTGGAGGAACTGCTACAGGAGAGAAATGAATAAAGCAGTTATAATGCTTTGCATTAAAAAAGGAAAGAATAGATTTTCAATCCCATCCGCTAATGTGCTTAGACAGAGCAAAGCTACCATCAGCAGTGCCTGGATCATGAGTCAATGAACTGAGAGAGAGCGGGAGGGAGAGAAAGAGAGAGAGAGGGGCGAGGGGATAGCAGGAGAGGAAAAACAAGAGACGGAAGGAAAGAAAGAGAAAGGGGAAAAGGCAGATAAATGAAAAATGGAGAACATTAGAGGATTTAGACTCTGGTACCCAGGAGTGTTTCTGAAGCTCCCATCAGCTTACCCATCATTCTCCATGGTGCGAATTTCATCATTAACACACAAACTCTTTTGAGACTCGTTTAGGTTATCCAACAAATAATACACATTTTTGACCCACTTGTGAGTAAACACTGACCTGGATCTGCCCCCAGACCTTCTTGGATCTTATTCCTCTGTTTGATCCAGACCAACAGTCTGACTTGCACAAAAAAATGCATCAGTGACCACTTGTACTTATTTTGTTCATTGTAACCGGTTCCCAAACGGAAGAGCGAGGGCTAAATTATAGCAGTGCCGCTCATACCTGCACACCAGGTGAGCTACGGCTCTGGTTCTCTTGCCTGCAGGCTAATGGCTAATTTACCCCCCAGGGTCTGTGCAGGACTGTAGAGTTAGCCAGAGTAGCCGTGGCTCTCTTACTCCCTCCCTGGTGTGTCATGGAAGCTCTGTCCTGCTGTTGTAGAGTTTGGTTATAGTCAGCTGGACAGTTCTTATCCAAGTGAGAAAAAACTTTGTAAAAGAGCGCTTCTTCGTAAAACCAACATCGCTGTAGGCCACAGCCTTTAGGGAAGGCAGCTCTGGGATTAACGCCTGAGCTGGTTTGACAGAATCCATGTCTCTGTGTTTTTTCTGCTTTTGTTTCTGCTTCCTGGTTATCCGTGTTTTACTTGCCTGAACAGACCATCGTGTGTGATGTCACCGCCCGCATCACGGTCAGCTGATCTGTGCTTCGTTCCGTGTGCTGTGATTAATGCACCGAGCGACATCATACAGATTAAGTTCAGCTGCAGAGAGCGGATTTGACTCCGAGATGCTGTACGGAGTCTGGAGGTAGGGTGAGGTTTGCTGTGGTTGAATGTTGGTGCACGCTACCTTCTTACTCTTAGATTCAATTAATGCGGTGACATTACCTGTCAGCCTGTCAGTTATTTGACACATACACACAGGCACACTTACTCACTTACACACACATACGCATACACACACACACACTCACTCACATGCACATGCACACACAGACATCTTGTTCAGTTTGGCAGAGAGTAGGTAAACCAGTCAGTTTCAGGTAGCAGTTTTCGACAGCCTCCGGCCAGCTTCCCAAAAATATCTCTCACCGCCCACCCCACACGCCCACCCCCTCCCCCACCACCCCCACCTTCTATTCCCTGAGCTTTACCAGTGAGGAGAGAGAGATGAAATTCAGTGCACCCGTCCCAAAACTGTTGCTGCACCTTTGACCTGAAAGACTCCAGGTGTCTGAAGGTCTTTGCTCTCCGCCTGACTGTGTCTTTGACGTTTACGTTAGGGTTGGGGTTAGGGTTAGGGTTGTGGATAGGGTTAGGTTTAGGGTTGTGGTTAGGGCTGGGGTTAGGGTTGTGGTTAGGGTTAGGGTTGTGGATAGGGTTAGGGTTGTGGTTAGGGCTGGGGTTGTGGTTAGGATTAGGGTTGTGGTTAGGGTTAGGTTTAGGGTTGTGGTTAGGGCTGGGGTTAGGGTTAGGGTTGTGGTTAGGGCTGGGGTTAGGGTTATGGTTAGGGTTAGGGTTGTGGATAGGGTTATGGTTAGGGTTAGGGTTAGGTTTAGGGTTGTGGTTAGGGTTAGGGTTAGGGTTAGGGTTGTGGTTAGGTTTAGGGTTGTGGTTAGGGCTGGGGTTAGGGTTAGGGTTAAGTTTAGGGTTGTGGTTAGGGCTGGGGTTAGGGTTAGGGTTAGGGTTAGGGTTGTGGTTAGGGCTGGGGTTAGGGTTATGGTTAGGGTTAGGGTTGTGGATAGGGTTATGGTTAGGGTTAGGGTTAGGTTTAGGGTTGTGGTTAGGGCTGGGGTTAGGGTTAGGGTTAGGGTTGTGGTTAGGTTTAGGGTTAGGGTTATGGTTAAGGTTAGGGTTAGGGTTGTGGTAAGGGCTGGGGTTAGGGTTAGGTTTAGGGTTGTGGTTAGGGCTGGGGTTAGGGTTAGGGTTGTGGTTAGGTTTAGGGTTGTGGTTAGGGTTAGGGTTAGGGTTAGGGTTGTGGTTAGGTTTAAGGTTGTGGTTAGGGCTGGGGTTAGGGTTGTGGTTAGGGCTGGGGTTAGGGTTAGGGTTAGGGTTGTGGTTAGGGCTGGGGTTAGGGTTATGGTTAGGGTTAGGGTTGTGGATAGGGTTATGGTTAGGGTTAGGTTTAGGGTTGTGGTTAGGGCTGGGGTTAGGGTTAGGGTTAGGGTTAGGGTTGTGGTTAGGGTTAGGGTTGTGGATAGGGTTAGGCTTGTGGTTAGGGCTGGGGTTGTGGTTAGGTTTAGGGTTGTGGTTAGGATTAGGTTTAGGGTTGTGGTTAGGGCTGGGGTTAGGGTTAGGGTTAGGGTTAGGGTTGTGGTTAGGGCTGGGGTTAGGGTTATGGTTAGGGTTAGGGTTGTGGATAGGGTTATGGTTAGGGTTAGGGTTAGGTTTAGGGTTGTGGTTAGGGCTGGGGTTAGGGTTAGGGTTAGGTTTAGGGTTGTGGTTAGGGCTGGGGTTAGGGTTAGGGTTAGGGTTGTGGTTAGGTTTAGGGTTGTGGTTAGGGCTGGGGTTAGGGTTAGGGTTAGGGTTGTGGTTAGGGCTGGGGTTAGGGTTATGATTAGGGTTAGGGATGTGGATAGGGTTATGGTTAGGGTTAGGGTTATGGTTAGGGTTAGGGTTAGGTTTAGGGTTGTGGTTAGGGCTGGGGTTAGGGTTAGGGTTAGGGTTGTGGTTAGGTTTAGGGTTAGGGTTATGGTTAGGGTTAGGGTTAGGGTTGTGGTTAGGGCTGGGGTTAGGGTTAGGGTTAGGGTTGTGGTTAGGTTTAGGGTTGTGGTTAGGGCTGGGGTTAGGGTTAGGGTTGTGGTTAGGTTTAGGGTTGTGGTTAGGGTTAGGGTTAGGGTTAGGGTTGTGGTTAGGTTTAGGGTTGTGGTTAGGGCTGGGGTTAGGGTTGTGGTTAGGGCTGGGGTTAGGGTTAGGGTTAGGGTTGTGGTTAGGGCTGGGGTTAGGGTTATGGATAGGGTTAGGGTTGTGGATAGGTTTATGGTTAGGGTTAGGGTTAGGTTTAGGGTTGTGTTTAGGGCTGGGATTAGGGTTAGGGTTAGGGTTAGGGTTGTGGATAGGGTTAGGGTTGTGGTTAAGGCTGGGGTTGTGGTTAGGTTTAGGGTTGTGGTTAGGGCTGGGGTTAGGTTTAGGGTTGTGGTTAGGGCTGGGGTTAGGGTTAGGGTTAGGGTTGTGGTTAGGGCTGGGGTTAGGGTTATGGTTAGGGTTAGGGTTGTGGATAGGGTTAGGGTTAGGGTTAGGGTTATGGTTAGTGTTAGGGTTAGGTTTTGGGTTGTGGTTAGGGTTAGGGTTAGGGTTGTGGTTAGGTTTAGGGTTAGGGTTAGGGTTAGGGTTGTGGTTAGGGCTGGGGTTAGGGTTAGGGTTAGGGTTGTGGTTAGGTTTAGGGTTGTGGTTAGGGCTGGGGTTAGGGTTAGGGTTGTGCTTAGGTTTAGGGTTGTGGTTAGGGTTAGGGTTAGGGTTGTGGTTAGGTTTAGGGTTGTGGTTAGGGCTGGGGTTAGGGTTAGGTTTAGGGTTGTGGTTAGGGCTGGGGTTAGGGTTAGGGTTAGGGTTGTGGTTAGGTTTAGGGTTGTGGTTAGGGCTGGGGTTAGGGTTAGGGTTAGGGTTGTGGTTAGGGCTGGGGTTAGGGTTATGGTTAGGGTTAGGGTTGTGGTTAGGTTTAGAGTTGTGGTTAGGGCTGGGGTTAGGGTTAGGGTTGTGCTTAGGGTCAGGGTTAGGGTTGTGGTTAGGTTTAGGGTTGTGGTTAGGGTTAGGGTTAGGGTTAGGTTTAGGGTTGTGGTTAGGGCTGGGGTTAGGGTTATAGTTAGGGTTAGGGTTGTGGATAGGGTTATGGTTAGGGTTAGGGTTATGGTTAGGGTTGTGGTTAGGGCTGGGGTTAGGGTTAGGGTTAGGGTTGTGGTTAGGTTTAGGGTTGTGGTTAGGGCTGGGGTTAGGGTTAGGGTTAGGGTTGTGGTTAGGGCTGGGGTTAGGGTTATGGTTAGGATTAGGGTTGTGGATAGGGTTATGGTTAGGGTTAGGGTTAGGGTTAGGTTTAGGGTTGTGGTTAGGGCTGGGGTTAGGGTTAGGGTTAGGGTTAGGGTTGTGGTTAGGTTTAGGTTTAGGGTTAGGGTTAGGGTTGTGGTTAGGGCTGGGGTTAGGGTTTGTGTTAGGGTTGTGGTTTGGTTTAGGGTTGTGGTTAGGGCTGGGTTTAGGGTTAGGGTTGTGGTTAGGTTTAGGGTTGTGGTTAGGGTTAGGGTTAGGGTTGTGGTTAAGTTTAGGGTTGTGGTTAGGGCTGGGGTTAGGGTTATGGTTAGGGTTAGGGTTGTGGATAGGGTTAGGGTTAGGGTTAGGTTTAGGGTTGTGGTTAGGTTTAGGGTTGTGGTTAGGGCTGGGGTTTGGGTTTGGGTTAGGGTTAGGGTTGTGGTTAGGTTTAGGGTTGTGGTTAGGGCTGGGGTTAGGGTTAGGGTTAGGGTTAGGGTTGTGGTTAGGGCTGGGGTTAGGGTTAGGGTTAGGTTTAGGGTTGTGGTTAGGGCTGGGTTTAGGGTTAGGGTTGTGGTTAGGTTTAGGGTTGTGGTTAGGGTTAGGATTAGGGTTAGGGTTGTGGTTAAGTTTAGGGTTGTGGTTAGGGCTGGGGTTTGGGTTATGGATAGGGTTAGGGTTGTGGATAGGGTTAGGGTTAGGGTTAGGGTTAGGGTTGTGGTTAGGTTTAGGGTTGTGGTTTGGGCTGGGGTTAGGGTTAGGGTTAGGGTTAGGGTTGTGGTTAGGTTTAGGGTTGTGGTTAGGGCTGGGGTTAGGGTTAGGGTTAGGATTAGGGTTGTGGTTAGGGCTGGGGTTAGGGCTAGGGTTAGGGTTGTGGTTAGGTTTAGGGTCTGGGTTAGGGTTGTGGTTAGGTTTAGGGTTGTGGTTAGGGCTGGGGTTAGGGTTATGGTTACGGTTAGGGTTAGGTTTAGGGTTAGGGTTGTGGTTAGGGCTGGGGTTAGGGTTATAGTTAGGGTTAGGGTTGTGGATAGGGTTATGGTTAGGGTTAGTGTTATGGTTAGGGTTGTGGTTAGGGCTGGGGTTAGGGTTAGGGTTAGGTTTAGGGTTGTGGTTAGGGCTTGGGTTAGGGTTAGGGTTAGGGTTAGGGTTGTGGTTAGGGCTGGGGTTAGGGTTATGGTTAGGGTTAGGGTTGTGGATAGGGTTATGGTTAGGGTTAGGGTTATGGTTAGGGTTAGGGTTAGGTTTAGGGTTGTGGTTAGGGCTGGGGTTAGGGTTAGGGTTAGGGTTAGGGTTGTGGTTAGGTTTAGGGTTAGGGTGATGGTTAGGGTGAGGGTAAGGGTTGTGGTTAGGGCTGGGGTTAGGGTTAGGGTTAGGGTTGTGGTTAGGTTTAGGGTTGTGGTTAAGGCTGGGTTTAGGGTTAGGGTTGTGGTTAGGTTTAGGGTTGTGGTTAGGGTTAGGGTTAGGGTTAGGATTGTGGTTAAGTTTAGGGTTGTGGTTAGGGCTGGGGTTAGGGTTATGGTTAGGGTTAGGGTTGTGGATAGGGTTAGGGTTAGGGTTAGGTTTAGGGTTGTGGTTAGGGCTGGGGTTAGGGTTAGGGTTAGGGTTAGGGTTGTGGTTAGGTTTAGGGTTGTGATTAGGGCTGGGGTTAGGGTTAGGGTTAGGATTAGGGTTGTGGTTAGGGCTGGGGTTAGGGTTAGGGTTAGGGCTAGGGTTAGGGTTGTGGTTAGGTTTAGGGTCAGGGTTAGGGTTGTGGTTTGGTTTAGGGTTGTGGTTAGGGCTGGGGTTAGGGTTATGGTTAGGGTTAGGGTTTGGGTTAGGTTTAGGGTTGTGGTTAGGGCTGGGGTTAGGGTTATAGTTAGGGTTAGGGTTGTGGATAGGGTTATGGTTTGGGTTAGGGTTATGGTTAGGGTTGTGGTTAGGGCTGGGGTTAGGGTTAGGGTTAGGTTTAGGGTTGTGGTTAGGGCTTGGGTTAGGGTTAGGGTTAGGGTTAGGGTTGTGGTTAGGGCTGGGGTTAGGGTTATGGTTAGGGTTAGGGTTGTGGATAGGGTTATGGTTAGGGTTAGGGTTATGGTTAGGGTTAGGGTTAGGTTTAGGGTTGTGGTTAGGGCTGGGGTTAGGGTTAGGGTTAGGGTTAGGGTTGTGGTTAGGTTTAGGGTTAGGGTTATGGTTAGGGTGAGGGTTAGGGTTGTGGTTAGGGCTGGGGTTAGGGTTAGTGTTAGGGTTGTGGTTAGGTTTAGGGTTGTGGTTAAGGCTGGGTTTAGGGTTAGGGTTGTGGTTAGGTTTAGGGTTGTGGTTAGGGTTAGGGTTAGGGTTAGGGTTGTGGTTAAGTTTAGGGTTGTGGTTAGGGCTGGGGTTAGGGTTATGGTTAGGGTTAGGGTTGTGGATAGGGTTAGGGTTAGGGTTAGGGTTAGGGTTGTGGTTAGGTTTAGGGTTGTGGTTAGGGCTGGGGTTAGGGTTAGGGTTAGGTTTAGGGTTGTGGTTAGGGCTGGGGTTAGGGTTAGGGTTAGGGTTAGGGTTCTGGTTAGGGCTGGGGTTAGGGTTAGGGTTAGGGCTAGGGTTAGGGTTGTGGTTAGGGCTGGGGTTAGGGTTAGGGTTTGGGTTAGGGTTAGGGTTAGGGTTGTGGTTAGGGTTAGGGTTATGGTTAGGTTTAGGGTTAGGTTTAGGGTTGTGGTTAGGGCTGGGGTTAGGGTTAGGGTTAGGGTTAGGGTTGTGGTTAGGTTTAGGGTTAGGGTTATGGTTAGCGTTAGGGTTAGGGTTGTGGTTAGGGCTGGGGTTAGGGTTAGGGTTAGGGTTGTGGTTAGGTTTAGGGTTGTGGTTAGGGCTGGGGTTAGATTTAGGGTTGTGGTTAGGTTTAGGGTTGTGGTTAGGGTTAGGGTTAGGTTTAGGGTTGTGGTTAGGGCTGGGGTTAGGGTTGTGGTTAGGGCTGGGGTTAGGGTTAGGGTTAGGGTTGTGGTTAGGGCTGGGGTTAGGGTTATGGTTAGGGTTAGGGTTGTGGATAGGGTTATGGTTATGGTTAGGGTTAGGTTTAGGGTTGTGGTTAGGGCTGGGGTTAGGGTTAGGGTTGTGGTTAGGGTTAGGGTTGTGGATAGGGTTAGGGTTGTTGTTAGGGCTGGGGTTGTGGTTAGGTTTAGGGTTGTGGTTAGGGTTAAGGTTAGGTTTAGGGTTGTGGTTAGGGCTGGGGTTAGGGTTAGGGTTAGGGTTAGGGTTGTGGTTAGGGCTGGGGTTAGGGTTATGGTTAGGGTTAGTGTAGTGGTAATAATAGGTTCCGTTTCTGTTCTTTTGTCTCCTATGTTCCAGTAAAACGTTTTTCCCACTTTTATCCACTTCACTGGGAGTTGGGTGCAGTTGTCTGACGCGTGTTGTAATTGAAATAAAAACGTATCATTGTTGTTGCTATTGTTGAATTTATTTACAATTCAAATTAACATAAAACTGCAATAATAAACAAAACTAAATTTAAAGTCCATTCCAAACTTTTCCAGCTTCCAAGTCCCCTTTGGTAGTGCCAACAACACGTTCAATGACCGTTTCCGCTCGCACCCGTCTACTCCTGCCGGCCCGCGTCACCACACCATCTTAAATATAATGTATTCCCCCTTCACCTATAGAGGGACACACTCACAAAATAATTAACCCTCTGGGGTCGAGAGCTCCGCCGGCGGAGCTCGACAAGATGAAATTAACTTTCGTTTCTATTTGGATGATTAACGTCACGTGCTGTTATCATACAGGCGCAACAAAAACATTGACAGAAACCTTAGAATCGCGACTTTCCAATGCGCCCATTGGCAAATAATATGCATTGTTTTAAAATGTTCAAATTTGATTAATTAGACCATGTATGCTTCGTTAAACTTTACTCATTACTATGTGAATTTCGCTCAGCAGGAAGTCCGCCCAAACCGCTTTCACATGTTAACAACATTATAATTACTCTCCATAGAAGGAGTCTAAAGGAGGGGCGATGCGAGATCCATGTGAGAAATGCCAAGAAATGCCAAGGCGAAAGCGGGATAGAATGTCGAAGTGTCGACTAATTCACTTCTTTTGAGGTGAACATTTCGTTTAATTTTGGAAAATGGTCCGTCCGGAAGCCGACACTGATGAAGAGTGGTGTCATTTCGAACAGCGAACTGATCCAGCTGAGGATCAACTTCATGCGTAAGTATATTTCTTATGATCATATTGGTAAATATGTGTACTGTATTGCAACGTATCTGTGTGTTTGTAGGAATATCCAGCAATATGCGCGTTTGTAAATTCCCACACTACGAACGATTCGAACTATTGCATCTCAAAATTATAGGCTAGGCTCTCTGCGTCTGGTTGTGTTGGAAGTATCAGGTAGACTGTATGTTTTTCGATCACATTGGTAATAAATAGCCCGTGGCGTGGCTAGGATTCTAAAACTGATGTCCTCGCACAATCGATATTAGCATACTGTAAGTAAATTCGGGAAATAGCAATATAATAACCACTTAGCTAAACAGACCTAGTCTACTTCAGATTGATACATTGTTACTGATGAGTTGCGTGTAGTTGAGCTGGAATATCAATGTTTATTTAGTTCAGCTAATGTTGTTTCGTTGATAGCTTGCATTATTTGTAAATGTGTGCTGTATTACATTCTCTGTGTGTTTGTAGGAATATTCACTAATAATTCTTTGTTTGTATATGATGTATCCATGTCACATTTCAAGTTTTGTTTTCATTAGTTAGTGGTTTGCCCCTTTTTTGTAAAGAACATATCGTTTTCACCTGTTGAAGGGAATGTACTATATAAATAAAGTTTGATTTGATGTCACATTTCCTAACAATTTTGTTTTTATCATATTTACAGAGATGCTGATCAGGAAACACAGCCTAGTTCACCACTAGCTAAGAGGCCACGCAAGCATTGCAAGAGTACACCAGTCTCATCTCATCTTCCATGCCTATAGTTTGCTTCAATAAATGTTCTGAAAATCAAAAGATGTCTTTGTTTCTGTCTTCTAAATGGCTTACTGAGTCTTTGTCTTAGTGGTGGGGAGGCATGCGGCCAGGTGTGAATAGCCTACTTAGCTGACAGTTTGCCCTACCCAATGCATATTCATTACAGAAAGGCCATTTGCCCTCCCATTCTCACCTGGTGTTGAAAAATAGTTGTCACAACACTAACTTTCAGCAATTTCTTTTATACTTCCCATTGGATTTGCTAAAATATTTAGTCATCTTTTGATACCCAAGACCTTGATGAACACATTTCAGTGACCAAAAGTCTTAGTCACAATTGTTTAGTGTGTTTTATTACAACATTCCTGTGCATGTTCAAAACTACTGTTTACAGTTTGTGTGTTTTTAGACGAGTTTACAATCCACACATGATTATGACCTACTTACTGCTGCCATATTATTGCAGCTGAGTTTGTGCTGAAAACAAAGATGTGAAACACTTTGGAATCACAGTATATAAAGTTGATGAAATTTACACAAATGTCAGAGCATCGCACAATCACCAGTGTGCCTCATTTTACCCTTAGACCCCAGAGGGTTAATGCACACGAAACAATAAATAACAAATGCATAATAAATCCCATTAGAATTTCAACTTAAATGTAGAACAAAATAAATAAATGTCATAATACTTTTTTAACAACGTAATGGCTCCTACAGTTAGGGTTGTGGATAGGGTTATGGTTAGGGTTAGGGTTAGATTTAGGGTTGTGGTTAGGGCTGGGGTTAGGGTTAGGGTTAGGGTTAGGGTTGTGGTTAGGGCTGGGGTTAGGGTTAGGGTTAGGGTTGTGGTTAGGTTTAGGGTTGTGGTTAGGGCTGGGGTTAGGGTTAGGGTTAGGGTTAGGGTTGTGGTTAGGTTTAGGGTTAGGGTTATGGTTAGGGATAGGGTTAGGGTTGTGGTTAGGGCTGGGGTTAGGGTTAGGGTTAGGGTTGTGGTTAGGTTTAGGGTTGTGGTTAGGGCTGGGGTTAGGGTTGTGCTTAGGGTCAGGGTTAGGGTTGTGGTTAAGTTATAGGGTTGTGGTTAGGGCTGGGGTTAGGGTTATGGTTAGGGTTAGGGTTAGGTTTAGGGTTGTGGTTAGGGCTGGGGTTAGGGTTATAGTTAGGGTTAGGGTTGTGGATAGGGTTATGGTTAGGGTTAGGGTTATGGTTAGGGTTGTGGTTAGGATTAGGGTTGTGGTTAGGGCTGGGGTTAGGGGTAGGGTTGTGGTTAGGTTTAGGGTTGTGGTTAGGGCTGGGGTTAGGGTTAGGGTTAGGGTTAGGGTTGTGGTAAGGGCTGGGGTTAGGGTTATGGTTAGGGATAGGGTTGTGGATAGGGTTATGGTTAGGGTTAGGGTTATGGTTAGTGTTAGGGTTAGGTTTAGGGTTGTGGTTAGGGCTGGGGTTAGGGTTAGGGTTAGGGTTAGGGTTGTGGTTAGGGCTGGGGTTTGGGTTATGGTTAGGGTTAGGGTTGTGGATAGGGTTATGGTTAGGGTTAGGGTTAGGTTTAGGGTTGTGGTTAGGGTTAGGGTTAGGGTTAGGGTTGTGGATAGGGTTAGGGTTGTGGTTAAGGCTGGGGTTGTGGTTAGGTTTAGGGTTGTGGTTAGGGCTGGGATTAGGGTTAGGGTTAGGGTTAGGGTTGTGGATAGGGTTAGGGTTGTGGTTAAGGCTGGGGTTGTGGTTAGGTTTAGGGTTGTGGTTAGGGCTGGGGTTAGGTTTAGGGTTGTGGTTAGGGCTGGGGTTAGGGTTAGGGTTAGGGTTGTGGTTAGGGCTGGGGTTAGGGTTATGGTTAGGGTTAGGGTTGTGGATAGGGTTATGGTTAGGGTTAGGGTTATGGTTAGTGTTAGGGTTAGGTTTTGGGTTGTGGTTATGGTTAGGGTTAGGGTTGTGGTTAGGTTTAGGGTTAGGGTTAGGGTTAGGGTTGTGGTTAGGGCTGGGGTTAGGGTTAGGGTTAGGGTTGTGGTTAGGTTTAGGGTTAGGGTTAGGGTTAGGGTTAGGGTTAGGGTTAGGGTTGTGGATAGGGTTATGGTTAGGGTTAGGGTTAGGTTTAGGGTTGTGGTTAGGGTTAGGGTTAGGGTTAGGGTTGTGGATAGGGTTAGGGTTGTGGTTAAGGCTGGGGTTGTGGTTAGGTTTAGGGTTGTGGTTAGGGCTGGGATTAGGGTTAGGGTTAGGGTTAGGGTTGTGGATAGGGTTAGGGTTGTGGTTAAGGCTGGGGTTGTGGTTAGGTTTAGGGTTGTGGTTAGGGCTGGGGTTAGGTTTAGGGTTGTGGTTAGGGCTGGGGTTAGGGTTAGGGTTAGGGTTGTGGTTAGGGCTGGGGTTAGGGTTATGGTTAGGGTTAGGGTTGTGGATAGGGTTATGGTTAGGGTTAGGGTTAGGTTTAGGGTTGTGGTTAGGGCTGGGGTTAGGGTTAGGGTTAGGGTTGTGGTTAGGTTTAGGGTTATGGTTAGGGTGAGGGTTAGGGTTGTGGTTAGGGCTGGGGTGAGGGTTAGGGTTAGGGTTGTGGTAAGGTTTAGGGTTGTGGTTAGGGCTGGGGTTAGGGTTAGGGTTGTGGTTAGGTTTAGGGTTGTGGTTAGGGTTAGGGTTATGGTTAGGGTTGTGGTTAAGTTTAGGGTTGTGGTTAGGGCTGGGGATAGGGTTATGGTTTGGGTTAGGGTTGTGGATAGGGTTAGGGTTAGGGTTATGGTTAGGATTTGGGTTGTGGTTAGGTTTAGGGTTGTGGTTAGGGCTGGGGTTAGGGTTAGGGTAAGGTTTAGGGTTGTGGTTTGGGCTGGGGTTAGGGTTAGGTTTAGGGTTAGGGTTGTGGTTAGGTTTAGGGGTGTGGTTAGGGCTGGGGTTAGGGTTAGGGTTAGGGTTGTGGTTAGGGCTGGGGTTATGGTTATGGTTAGGGTTAGGGTTGTGGATAGGGTTATGGTTAGGGTTAGGGTTATGGTTAGGGTTAGGGTTAGGGTCAGGTTTAGGGTTGTGGTTAGGGCTGGGGTTAGGGTTAGGGTTGTGGTTAGGTTTAGGGTTAGGGTTATGGTTAGGGTTAGGGTTAGGGTTGTGGTTAGGGCTGGGGTTAGGGTTAGGGTTAGGGTTGTGGTTAGGTTTAGGGTTGTGGTTAGGGTTGTGGTTTGGTTTAGGGTTAGGGTTAGGGTTAGGGTTGTGGTTAGGTTTAGGGTTGTGGTTAGGGCTGGGGTTAGGGTTGTGGTTAGGGCTGGGGTTAGGGTTAGGGTTAGGGTTAGGGTTGTGGTTAGGGCTGGGGTTAGGGTTATGGTTAGGGTTAGGTTTGTGGATAGGGTTATGGTTAGGGTTAGGGTTAGGTTTAGGGTTGTGGTTAGGGCTGGTGTTATGGTTAGGGTTAGGGTTAGGGTTGTGGTTAGGTTTAGGGTTGTGGTTAGGGTTAGGGTTAGGTTTAGGGTTGTGGTTAGGGCTGGGGTTAGGGTTAGGGTTAGGGTTAGGGTTGTGGATAGGGTTATGGTTAGGGTTAGAGTTGTGGATAGGGTTATGGTTAGGGTTAGGGTTAGGTTTAGGGTTATGGTTAGGTTTAGGGTTGTGGTTATGGCTCTGGTTAGGGTTAGGGTTAGGGTTAGGGTTGTGGTTAGGTTTAGGGTTGTGTTTAGGGCTGGGGTTAGCGTTAGGGTTAGGGTTTGGGTTGTGGTTAGGGCTGGGGTTAGGGTTATGGTTAGGGTTAGGGTTGTGGATAGGGTTATGGTTAGGGTTAGGGTTATGGTTAGGGTTAGGGTTAGGTTTAGGGTTGTGGTTAGGGCTCAGGTTAGGGTTAGGGTTAGGGTTGTGGTTAGGTTTAGGGTTAGGGATATGGTTAAGGTTAGGGTTAGGGTTGTGGTTAGGGCTGGGGTTAGGGTTAGGGTTAGGGTTGTGGTTAGCTTTAGGGTTGTGGTTAGGTCTGGGGGTTAGGGTTATGGTTATGGTTAGGTTTAGGGTTGTGGTTTGGGTTAGGGTTAGGGTTAGGGTTGTGGTTAGGTTTAGGGTTGTGGTTAGGGCTGGGGTTAGGGTTGTGGTTAGGGTTAGGGTTAGGGTTAGGGTTGTGGTTAGGGCTGGGGTTAGGGTTATGGTTAGGGTTAGGGTTGTGGATAGGGTTATGGTTAGGGTTAGGGTTAGATTTAGGGTTGTGGTTATGGCTGGGGTTAGGGTTAGGGTTAGGGTTGTGGTTAGGTTTAGGGTTGTGGTTCGGGCTGGGGTTAGGGTTAGGTTTAGGGTTGTGGTTAGGGCTGGGGTTAGGGTTATGGTTAGGGTTAGGGTTGTGGATATGGTTATGGTTAGGGTTAGGGTTAGGTTTAGGGTTGTGGTTAGGGCTGGGGTTAGGGTTAGGGTTAGGGTTGTGGTTAGGTTTAGGGTTATGGTTAGGTTTAGGGTTGTGGTTATGGCTCTGGTTAGGGTTAGGGTTAGGGTTAGGGTTGTGGTTAGGTTTAGGGTTGTGTTTAGGGCTGGGGTTAGCGTTAGGGTTAGGGTTTGGGTTGTGGTTAGGGCTGGGGTTAGGGTTAGGGTTAGGGTTAGGGTTGTGGTTAGGGCTGGGGTTAGGGTTATGGTTAGGGTTAGAGTTGTGGATAGGGTTATGGTTAGGGTTAGGGTTAGGTTTTGGGTTGTGGTTAGGGCTGGGCTTAGGGTTATGGTTAGGGTTAGGGTTGTGGTTAGGTTTAGGGTTAGGGTTATGGTTAGGGTTAGGGTTAGGGTTGTGGTTAGGGCTGGGGTTAGGGTTAGGGTTAGGGTTGTGGTTAGGTTTAGGGTTGTGGTTAGGGCTGGGGTTAGGGTTATGGTTAGGGTTAGGTTTAGGGTTGTGGTTAGGGCTGGGGTTAGGGTTATGGTTAGGGTTAGGGTTGTGGATAGGGTTATGGTTAGGGTATGGGTTATGGTTAGGGTTAGGGTTAGGTTTAGGGTTCTGGGTAGGGCTGGGGTTAGGGTTAGGGTTAGGGTTAGGGTTGTGGTTAGGTTTAGGGTTAGGGTTATGGTTAGGGTGAGGGTTAGGTTTGTGGTTAGGGCTGGGGTTAGGTTTAGGGTTAGGGTTAGGTTTAGGGTTGTGCTTAGGGCTGGGGTTAGGGTTATGGTTAGGGTTAGGGTTGTGGATAGGGTTATGGTTAGGGTTAGGGTTAGGTTTAGGGTTGTGGTTAGGGCTGGGGTTAGGGTTAGGGTTAAGGTTAGGGTTGTGGTTAGGTTTACGGTTAGGGTAATGGTTAGGGTTAGGGTTAGGGTTGTGGTTAGGGATGGGGTTAGGGTTAGGGTTAGGGTTGTGGTTAGGTTTAGGGTTGTGGTTAGGGCTGGGGTTAGGGTTAGGGTTGTGCTTAGGGTCAGGGTTAGGGTTGTGGTTAGGTTTAGGGTTGTGGTTAGGGCTGGGGTTAGGGTTATGGTTAGGGTTAGGGTTAGGGTTAGGTTTAGGGTTGTGGTTAGGGCTGGGGTTAGGGTTATAGTTAGGGTTAGGGTTGTGGATAGGGTTATGGTTAGGGTTAGGGTTATGGTTAGGGTTGTGGTTAGGTTTAGGGTTGTGGTTAGGGCTGGGGTTAGGGTTAGGGTTAGGGTTAGGGTTGTGGTTAGGTTTAGGGTTGTGGTTATGGCTGGGGTTAGGGTTAGGGTTAAGGTTGTGGTTAGGGCTGCGGTTAGGGTTATGGTTAGGGTTAGGGTTGTGGATAGTGTTATGGTTAGGGTTAGGGTTATGGTTAGGGTTAGGGTTAGGTTTAGGGTTGTGGTTAGGGCTGGGGTTAGGGTTAGGGTTAGGGTTGTGGTTAGGTTTAGGGTTATGGTTAGGGTGAGGGTTAGGGTTGTGGTTAGGGCTGGGGTGAGGGTTAGGGTTAGGGTTGTGGTAAGGTTTAGGGTTGTGGTTAGGGCTGGGGTTAGGGTTAGGGTTGTGGTTAGGTTTAGGGTTGTGGTTAGGGTTAGGGTTATGGTTAGGGTTGTGGTTAAGTTTAGGGTTGTGGTTAGGGCTCGTGATAGGGTTATGGTTTGGGTTAGGGTTGTGGATAGGGTTAGTGTTAGGGTTATGGTTAGGGTTTTTGGTTGTGGTTAGGTTTAGGGTTGTGGTTAGGGCTGGGGTTAGGGTTAGGGTAAGGTTTAGGGTTGTGGTTTGGGCTGGGGTTAGGGTTAGGTTTAGGGTTAGGGTTGTGGTTAGGTTTAGGGTTGTGGTTAGGGCTGGGGTTAGGGTTAGGGTTAGGGTTGTGGTTAGGGCTGGGGTTATGGTTATGGTTAGGGTTAGGGTTGTGGATAGGGTTATGGTTAGGGTTAGGGTTAGGGTCAGTTTTAGGGTTGTGGTTAGGGCTGGGGTTAGGGTTAGGGTTGTGGTTAGGTTTAGGGTTAGGGTTATGGTTTGGGTTAGGGTTAGGGTTGTGGTTAGACCTGGGGTTAGGGTTAGGGTTAGGGTTGTGGTTAGGTTTAGGGTTGTGGTTAGGTTTAGGGTTGTGGTTAGGGTTAGGGTTAGGGTTAGGGTTGTGGTTAGGTTTAGGGTTGTGGTTAGGGCTGGGGTTAGGGTTGTGGTTAGGGCTGGGGTTAGGGTTAGGGTTAGGGTTAGGGTTGTGGTTAGGGCTGGGGTTAGGGTTATGGTTAGGGTTAGGGTTGTGGATAGGGTTATGGTTAGGGTTAGGGTTAGGTTTAGGGTTGTGGTTAGGGCTGGTGTTATGGTTAGGGTTAGGGTTAGGGTTGTGGTTAGGTTTAGGGTTGTGGTTAGGGTTAAGGTTAGGTTTAGGGTTGTGGTTAGGGCTGGGGTTAGGGTTAGGGTTAGGGTTAGGGTTGTGGTTAGGGCTGGGGTTAGGGTTATGGTTAGGGTTAGGGTTGTGGTTATGGCTGGGGTTAGGGTTAGGGTTAGGTTTACGGTTGTGGTTAGGGTTAGGGTTGTGGTTAGGGCTGGGGTTAGGGTTATGGTTAGGGTTAGGGTTGTGGTTATGGCTGGGGTTAGGGTTAGGGTTAGGGTTAGGGTTGTGGTTAGGTTTAGGGTTGTGGTTAGGGCTGGGGTTAGGGTTAGGGTTGTGGTTAGGTTTAGGGTTGTGGTTAGGGCTGGGGTTAGGGTTAGGGTTGTGGTTAGGGCTGGGGTTAGGGTTATGGTTAGGGTTAGGGTTGTGGATAGGGTTATGGTTAGGGTTAGGGTTAGGTTTAGGGTTGTGGTTAGGGCTGGGGTTAGGGTTAGGGTTAGGGTTAGGGTTGTGGTTAGGTTTAGGGTTAGGGTTATGGTTAGGGTTAGGGTTAGGGTTGTGGTTAGGGCTGGGGTTAGGGTTAGGGTTAGGGTTGTGGTTAGGTTTAGGGTTGTGGTTAGGTCTGGGGGTTAGGGTTAGGGTTATGGTTAGGTTTAGGGTTGTGGTTTGGGTTAGGGTAAGGTTTAGGGTTGTGGTTAGGGCTGGGGTTAGGGTTGTGGTTAGGGTTAGGGTTAGGGTTAGGGTTGTGGTTAGGGCTGGGGTTAGGGTTGTGGTTAGGTTTAGGGTTGTGGTTAGGGTTAGGGTTAGGGTTAGGGTTGTGGTTAGGGCTGGGGTTTGGGTTATGGTTAGGGTTAGGGTTGTGGATAGGGTTATGGTTAGTGTTAGGTTTAGGGTTGTGGTTAGGGCTGGGGTTAGGGTTAGGGTTAGGTTTAGGGTTGTGGTTAGGGCTGGGGTTAGGGTTAGGGTTAGGGTTGTGGTTAGGTTTAGGGTTGTGGTTAGGGCTGGGGTTAAGGTTAGGGTTAGGGTTGTGGTTAGGGCTGGGGTTATTGTTATGGTTAGGGTTAGGGTTGTGGATAGGGTTATGGTTAGGGTTAGGGTTAGGGTTATGGTTAGGGTTAGGGTTAGGGCTGGGGTTAGGGTTAGGGTTAGGGTTAGGGTTGTGGTGAGATTTAGGGTTAGGGTTATGGTTAGGGTTAGGGTTAGGGTTGTTGTTAGGGCTGGGGTTAGGGTTAGGGTTAGGGTTGTGGTTAGGTTTAGGGTTGTGGTTAGGGCTGGGGTTAGGGTTAGGGTTAGGGTTGTGGTTAGGTTTAGGGTTGTGGTTAGGGTTAGGGTTAGGTTTAGGGTGGTGGTTAGGGCTGGGGTTAGGGTTAGGGTTAGGGTTAGGGTTGTGGTTAGGGCTGGGGTTAGGGTTATGGTTAGGGTTAGGGTTGTGGTTATGGCTGGGGTTAAGGTTAGGGTTAGGGTTAGGGTTGTGGTTAGGGCTGGGGTTAGGGTTATGGTTAGGGTTAGGGTTGTGGTTATGGCTGGGGTTAGGGTTAGGGTTAGGGTTGTGGTTAGGTTTAGGGTTGTGGTTAGGGCTAGGGTTAGGGTTAGGGTTAGGGTTGTGGTTAGGGCTGGGGTTAGGGTTATGGTTAGGGTTAGGGTTGTGGATAGGGTTAGGGTTAGGGTTAGGGTTGTGGTTTGGTTTAGGGTTGTGGTTAGGGCTGGGGTTAGGGTTAGGGTTAGGTTTAGGGTTGTGGTTAGGGCTGGGGTTAGGGTTAGGGTTAGGGTTAGGGTTGTGGTTAGGTTTAGGGTTGTGGTTAGGGCTGGGGTTAGGGTTAGGGTTAGGGTTGTGGTTAGGGCTGGGGTTAGGGTTATGGTTAGGGTTAGGGTTGTGGATAGGGTTATGGTTAGGGTTAGGGTTAGGGTTATGGTTAGGGTTAGGGTTGTGGATAGGGTTATGGTTAGGGTTAGGGTTAGATTTAGGGTTGTGGTTATGGCTGGGGTTAGGGTTAGGGTTAGGGTTAGGGTTGTGGTTAGGTTTAGGGTTGTGGTTCGGGCTGGGGTTAGGGTTAGGTTTAGGGTTGTGGTTAGGGCTGGGGTTAGGGTTATGGTTAGGGTTAGGGTTGTGGATAGGGTTATGGTTAGGGTTAGGGTTATGGTTAGGGTTAGGGTTAGGTTTAGGGTTGTGGTTAGGGCTGGGGTTAGGGTTAGGGTTAGGGTTGTGGTTAGGTTTAGGGTTATGGTTAGGTTTAGGGTTGTGGTTATGGCTCTGGTTAGGGTTAGGGTTAGGGTTAGGGTTGTGGTTAGGTTTAGGGTTGTGTTTAGGGCTGGGGTTAGCGTTAGGGTTAGGGTTAGGGTTGTGGTTAGGTTTAGGGTTGTGTTTAGGGCTGGGGTTAGGGTTAGGGTTAGGGTTGTGGTTGTGGTTAGGGCTGGGGTTAGGGTTATGGTTAGGGTTAGAGTTGTGGATAGGGTTATGGTTATGGTTAGGGTTATGGTTAGGGTTAGGGTTAGGTTTAGGGTTGTGGTTAGGGCTGGGGTTAGGGTTATGGTTAGGGTTAGGGTTGTGGTTAGGTTTAGGGTTAGGGTTATGGTTAGGGTTAGGGTTAGGGTTGTGGATAGGGCTGGGGTTAGGGTTAGGGTTAGGGTTGTGGTTAGGTTTAGGGTTTTGGTTAGGGCTGGGGTTAGGGTTATGGTTAGGGTTAGGTTTAGGGTTGTGGTTAGGGCTGGGGTTAGGGTTATGGTTAGGGTTAGGGTTGTGGATAGGGTTATGGTTAGGGTTAGGGTTATGGTTAGGGTTAGGGTTAGGTTTAGGGTTGTGGTTAGGGCTGGGGTTAGGGTTAGGGTTAGGGTTAGGGATGTGGTTAGGTTTAGGGTTAGGGTTATGGTTAGGGTGAGGGTTAGGGTTGTGGTTAGGGCCGGGGTAAGGTTTAGGGTTAGGGTTAGGTTTAGGGTTGTGGTTAGGGTTGGGGTTAGGGTTATGGTTAGGGTTAGGGTTGTGGATAGGGTTATGGTTACTGTTAGGGTTAGGTTTAGGGTTGTGGTTAGGGTTAGGGTTAGGGTTAGGGTTAGGGTTGTGGTTAGGTTTACAGTTAGGGTTATGGTTAGGGTTAGGGTTAGGGTTGTGGTTAGGGCTGGGGTTAGGGTTAGGGTTAGGGTTGTGGTTAGGTTTAGAGTTGTGGTTAGGGCTGGGGTTAGGGTTAGGGTTGTGCTTAGGGTCAGGGTTAGGGTTGTGGTTAGGTTTAGGGTTGTGGTTTGGGCTGGGGTTAGGGTTATGGTTAGGGTTAGGGTTAGGGTTAGGTTTAGGGTTGTGGTTAGGGCTGGGGTTAGGGTTATAGTTAGGGTTAGGGTTGTGGATAGGGTTATGGTTAGGGTTAGGGTTATGGTTAGGGTTGTGGTTTGGTTTAGGGTTGTGGTTAGGGCTGGGGTTAGGGTTAGGGTTAGGGTTAGGGTTGTGGTTAGGTTTAGGGTTGTGGTTATGGCTGGGGTTAGGGTTAGGGTTAGGGTTAGGGTTAAGGTTGTGGTTAGGGCTGGGGTTAGGGTTATGGTTAGGGTTAGGGTTGTGGATAGTGTTATGGTTAGGGTTAGGGTTATGGTTAGGGTTAGGGTTTGGTTTAGGGTTGTGGTAAGGGCTGGGGTTAGGGTTAGGGTTAGGGTTGTGGTTAGGTTTAGGGTTATGGTTAGGGTGAGGGTTAGGGTTGTGGTTTGGGCTGGGGTGAGGGTTAGGGTTAGGGTTGTGGTAAGGTTTAGGGTTGTGGTTAGGGCTGGGGTTAGGGTTAGGGTTGTGGTTAGGTTTAGGGTTGTGGTTAGGGTTAGGGTTATGGTTAGGGTTAGGGTTAGGGTTGTGGTTAGGGCTGGGGTTAGGGTTATGGTTAGGGTTAGGGTTGTGGATAGGGTTATGGTTAGGGTTAGATTTAGGGTTGTGGTTAGGGCTGGGGTTAGGGTTAGGGTTAGGGTTAGGGTTGTGGTTAGGTTTAGGGTTGTGGTTCGGGCTGGGGTTAGGGTTAGGTTTAGGGTTGTGGTTAGGGCTGGGGTTAGGGTTATGGTTAGGGTTAGGGTTGTGGATTGGGTTATGGTTAGGGTTAGGGTTATGGTTAGGGTTAGGGTTAGGGTCAGGTTTAGGGTTGTGGTTAGGGCTGGGGTTAGGGTTAGGGTTGTGGTAAGATTTAGGGTTAGGGTTATGGTTAGGGTCAGGGTTAGGGGTGTGGTTAGGGCTGGGGTTAGGGTTAGGGTTAGGGTTGTGGTTAGGTTTAGGGTTGTGGTTAGGGTTGTGGTTAGGTTTAGGGTTGTGGTTAGGGTTAGGGTTACGGTTAGGGTTGTGGTTAGGTTTAGGGTTGTGGTTAGGGCTGGGGTTAGGGTTGTGGTTAGGGCTGGGGTTAGGGTTAGGGTTAGGGTTTGGGTTGTGGTTAGGGCTGGGGTTAGGGTTATGGTTAGGGTTAGGGTTGTGGATAGGGTTATTGTTAGGGTTAGGGTTATGTTTAGGGTTGTGGTTAGGGCTGGTGTTATGGTTAGGGTTAGGGTTAGGGTTGTGGTTAGGTTTAGGGTTGTGGTTAGGGTTAGGGTTAGGTTTATGGTTGTGGTTAGGGCTGGGGTTAGGGTTAGGGTTAGGGTTAGGGTTGTGGTTAGGGCTGGGGTTAGGGTTATGGTTAGGGTTAGGGTTGTGGTTATGGCTGGGGTTAGGGTTAGGGTTAGGTTTACGGTTGTGGTTAGGGTTAGGGTTGTGGTTAGGGCTGGGGTTAGGGTTATGGTTAGGGTTAGGGTTGTGGTTATGGCTGGGGTTAGGGTTAGGGTTAGGGTTAGGGTTGTGGTTAGGTTTAGGGTTGTGGTTAGGGCTGGGGTTAGGGTTAGGGTTGTGGTTAGGTTTAGGGTTGTGGTTAGGGCTGGGGTTAGGGTTAGGGTTGTGGTTAGGGCTGGGGTTAGGGTTATGGTTAGGGTTAGGGTTGTGGATAGGGTTATGGTTAGGGTTAGGGTTATGTTTAGGGTTAGGGTTAGGTTTAGGGTTGTGGTTAGGGCTGGGGTTAGGGTTAGGGTTAGGGTTAGGGTTGTGGTTAGGTTTAGGGTTAGGGTTATGGTTAGGGTTAGGGTTAGGGTTGTGGTTAGGGCTGGGGTTAGGGTTAGGGTTAGGGTTGTGGTTAGGTTTAGGGTTGTGGTTAGGTCTGGGGGTTAGGGTTAGGGTTATGGTTAGGTTTATGGATGTGGTTTGGGTTAGGGTAAGGTTTAGGGTTGTGGTTAGGGCTGGGGTTAGGGTTGTGGTTAGGGTTAGGGTTAGGGTTAGGGTTGTGGTTAGGGCTGGGGTTAGGGTTGTGGTTAGGTTTAGGGTTGTGGTTAGGGTTAGGGTTAGGGTTAGGGTTGTGGTTAGGGCTGGGGTTTGGGTTATGGTTAGGGTTAGGGTTGTGGATAGGGTTAGGGTTAGGTTTAGGGTTGTGGTTAGGGCTGGGGTTAGGGTTAGGGTTGTGGTTAGGTTTTCGGTTGTGGTTAGGGCTGGGGTTAGGGTTGGGGTTAGGGTTGTGGTTAGGGCTGGGGTTAGGGTTATGGTTTGGGTTAGGGTTGTGGATAGGGTTATGGTTAGGGTTAGGGTTATTGTTAGGGCTGGTGTTAGGGTTAGGGTTAGGGTTGTGGTTAGGTTTAGGGTTGTGGTTAGGGCTGGGGTTAGGGTTAGGGTTGTGCTTAGGGTCAGGGTTAGGGTTGTGGTTAGGTTTAGGGTTGTGGTTAGGGCTGGGGTTAGGGTTATGGTTAGGGTTAGGGTTAGGGTTGTGTTTAGGGTTGTGGTTAGGGCTGGGGTTAGGGTTATTGTTAGGGTTAGGGTTGTGGATAGGGTTATGGTTAGGGTCAGGGTTATGGTTAGGGTTGTGGTTAGGTTTAGGGTTGTGGTTAGGGCTGGGGTTAGGGTTAGGGTTAGGGTTAGGGTTGTGGTTATTTTTAGGGTTGTGGTTAGGGCTGTGGTTAGGGTTAGGGTTAGGGTTGTGGTTAGGGCTGGGGTTAGGGTTATGGTTAGGGTTAGGGTTGTGGATAGGGTTATGGTTAGGGTTAGGGTTATGGTTAGGGTTAGGTTTACGTTTAGGGTTGTGGTTAGGGTTAGGGTTAGGGTTGTGGTTAGGTTTAGGGTTAGGGTTATGGTTAGGGTGAGGGTTAGGGTTGTGGTTAGGGCTGGGGTTAGGGTTAGGGTTTGGGTTGTGGTTAGGTTTAGGGTTGTGGTTATGGCTGGGTTTAGGGTTAGGGTTGTGGTTATGTTTAGGGTTGTGGTTAGGGTTAGGGTTCGGGTTAGGGTTGTAGTTAAGTTTAGGGTTGTGGTTAGGGCTTTGGTTAGGGTTATGGTTTGGGTTAGGTTTATGGTTGTGGTTAGGGCTGGGGTTAGGGTTAGGGTTAGGGTTAGGGTTGTGGTTAGGGCTGGGGTTAGGGTTATGGTTAGGGTTAGGGTTGTGGTTATGGCTGGGGTTAGGGTTAGGGTTAGGTTTACGGTTGTGGTTAGGGTTAGGGTTGTGGTTAGGGCTGGGGTTAGGGTTATGGTTAGGGTTAGGGTTGTGGTTATGGCTGGGGTTAGGGTTAGGGTTAGGGTTAGGGTTGTGGTTAGGTTTAGGGTTGTGGTTAGGGCTGGGGTTAGGGTTAGGGTTGTGGTTAGGTTTAGGGTTGTGGTTAGGGCTGGGGTTAGGGTTAGGGTTGTGGTTAGGGCTGGGGTTAGGGTTATGGTTAGGGTTAGGGTTGTGGATAGGGTTATGGTTAGGGTTAGGGTTATGTTTAGGGTTAGGGTTAGGTTTAGGGTTGTGGTTAGGGCTGGGGTTAGGGTTAGGGTTAGGGTTAGGGTTGTGGTTAGGTTTAGGGTTAGGGTTATGGTTAGGGTTAGGGTTAGGGTTGTGGTTAGGGCTGGGGTTAGGGTTAGGGTTAGGGTTGTGGTTAGGTTTAGGGTTGTGGTTAGGTCTGGGGGTTAGGGTTAGGGTTATGGTTAGGTTTATGGATGTGGTTTGGGTTAGGGTAAGGTTTAGGGTTGTGGTTAGGGCTGGGGTTAGGGTTGTGGTTAGGGTTAGGGTTAGGGTTAGGGTTGTGGTTAGGGCTGGGGTTAGGGTTGTGGTTAGGTTTAGGGTTGTGGTTAGGGTTAGGGTTAGGGTTAGGGTTGTGGTTAGGGCTGGGGTTTGGGTTATGGTTAGGGTTAGGGTTGTGGATAGGGTTAGGGTTAGGTTTAGGGTTGTGGTTAGGGCTGGGGTTAGGGTTAGGGTTGTGGTTAGGTTTTCGGTTGTGGTTAGGGCTGGGGTTAGGGTTGGGGTTAGGGTTGTGGTTAGGGCTGGGGTTAGGGTTATGGTTTGGGTTAGGGTTGTGGATAGGGTTATGGTTAGGGTTAGGGTTATTGTTAGGGCTGGTGTTAGGGTTAGGGTTAGGGTTGTGGTTAGGTTTAGGGTTGTGGTTAGGGCTGGGGTTAGGGTTAGGGTTGTGCTTAGGGTCAGGGTTAGGGTTGTGGTTAGGTTTAGGGTTGTGGTTAGGGCTGGGGTTAGGGTTATGGTTAGGGTTAGGGTTAGGGTTGTGTTTAGGGTTGTGGTTAGGGCTGGGGTTAGGGTTATTGTTAGGGTTAGGGTTGTGGATAGGGTTATGGTTAGGGTCAGGGTTATGGTTAGGGTTGTGGTTAGGTTTAGGGTTGTGGTTAGGGCTGGGGTTAGGGTTAGGGTTAGGGTTAGGGTTGTGGTTATTTTTAGGGTTGTGGTTAGGGCTGTGGTTAGGGTTAGGGTTAGGGTTGTGGTTAGGGCTGGGGTTAGGGTTATGGTTAGGGTTAGGGTTGTGGATAGGGTTATGGTTAGGGTTAGGGTTATGGTTAGGGTTAGGTTTACGTTTAGGGTTGTGGTTAGGGTTAGGGTTAGGGTTGTGGTTAGGTTTAGGGTTAGGGTTATGGTTAGGGTGAGGGTTAGGGTTGTGGTTAGGGCTGGGGTTAGGGTTAGGGTTTGGGTTGTGGTTAGGTTTAGGGTTGTGGTTATGGCTGGGTTTAGGGTTAGGGTTGTGGTTATGTTTAGGGTTGTGGTTAGGGTTAGGGTTCGGGTTAGGGTTGTAGTTAAGTTTAGGGTTGTGGTTAGGGCTTTGGTTAGGGTTATGGTTTGGGTTAGGTTTATGGTTGTGGTTAGGGCTGGGGTTAGGGTTAGGGTTAGGGTTAGGGTTGTGGTTAGGGCTGGGGTTAGGGTTATGGTTAGGGTTAGGGTTGTGGTTATGGCTGGGGTTAGGGTTAGGGTTAGGTTTACGGTTGTGGTTAGGGTTAGGGTTGTGGTTAGGGCTGGGGTTAGGGTTATGGTTAGGGTTAGGGTTGTGGTTATGGCTGGGGTTAGGGTTAGGGTTAGGGTTAGGGTTGTGGTTAGGTTTAGGGTTGTGGTTAGGGCTGGGGTTAGGGTTAGGGTTGTGGTTAGGTTTAGGGTTGTGGTTAGGGCTGGGGTTAGGGTTAGGGTTGTGGTTAGGGCTGGGGTTAGGGTTATGGTTAGGGTTAGGGTTGTGGATAGGGTTATGGTTAGGGTTAGGGTTATGTTTAGGGTTAGGGTTAGGTTTAGGGTTGTGGTTAGGGCTGGGGTTAGGGTTAGGGTTAGGGTTAGGGTTGTGGTTAGGTTTAGGGTTAGGGTTATGGTTAGGGTTAGGGTTAGGGTTGTGGTTAGGGCTGGGGTTAGGGTTAGGGTTAGGGTTGTGGTTAGGTTTAGGGTTGTGGTTAGGTCTGGGGGTTAGGGTTAGGGTTATGGTTAGGTTTATGGATGTGGTTTGGGTTAGGGTAAGGTTTAGGGTTGTGGTTAGGGCTGGGGTTAGGGTTGTGGTTAGGGTTAGGGTTAGGGTTAGGGTTGTGGTTAGGGCTGGGGTTAGGGTTGTGGTTAGGTTTAGGGTTGTGGTTAGGGTTAGGGTTAGGGTTAGGGTTGTGGTTAGGGCTGGGGTTTGGGTTATGGTTAGGGTTAGGGTTGTGGATAGGGTTAGGGTTAGGTTTAGGGTTGTGGTTAGGGCTGGGGTTAGGGTTAGGGTTGTGGTTAGGTTTTCGGTTGTGGTTAGGGCTGGGGTTAGGGTTAGGGTTAGGGTTGTGGTTAGGGCTGGGGTTAGGGTTATGGTTTGGGTTAGGGTTGTGGATAGGGTTATGGTTAGGGTTAGGGTTATTGTTAGGGCTGGTGTTAGGGTTAGGGTTAGGGTTGTGGTTAGGTTTAGGGTTGTGGTTAGGGCTGGGGTTAGGGTTAGGGTTGTGCTTAGGGTCAGGGTTAGGGTTGTGGTTAGGTTTAGGGTTGTGGTTAGGGCTGGGGTTAGGGTTATGGTTAGGGTTAGGGTTAGGGTTGTGTTTAGGGTTGTGGTTAGGGCTGGGGTTAGGGTTATTGTTAGGGTTAGGGTTGTGGATAGGGTTATGGTTAGGGTCAGGGTTATGGTTAGGGTTGTGGTTAGGTTTAGGGTTGTGGTTAGGGCTGGGGTTAGGGTTAGGGTTAGGGTTAGGGTTGTGGTTATTTTTAGGGTTGTGGTTAGGGCTGTGGTTAGGGTTAGGGTTAGGGTTGTGGTTAGGGCTGGGGTTAGGGTTATGGTTAGGGTTAGGGTTGTGGATAGGGTTATGGTTAGGGTTAGGGTTATGGTTAGGGTTAGGTTTACGTTTAGGGTTGTGGTTAGGGTTAGGGTTAGGGTTGTGGTTAGGTTTAGGGTTAGGGTTATGGTTAGGGTGAGGGTTAGGGTTGTGGTTAGGGCTGGGGTTAGGGTTAGGGTTTGGGTTGTGGTTAGGTTTAGGGTTGTGGTTATGGCTGGGTTTAGGGTTAGGGTTGTGGTTATGTTTAGGGTTGTGGTTAGGGTTAGGGTTCGGGTTAGGGTTGTAGTTAAGTTTAGGGTTGTGGTTAGGGCTGGGGTTAGGGTTATGGTTTGGGTAAGGGTTGTGGATAGGGTTAGGGTTAGGGTTAGGGTTGTGGATAGGGTTAGGGTTAGGGTTAGGGTTGTGATTAGGTTTAGGGTTGTGGTTAGGGCTGGGGTTAGGGTTAGGGTTAGGTTTAGGGTTGTGGTTTGGGCTGGGGTTAGGGTTAGGGTTAGGGTTAGGGTTGTGGTTAGGTTTAGGGTTGTGGTTAGGGCTGGGGTTAGGGTTAGGGTTAGGGTTAGGGTTTTGGTTAGGGCTGGGGTTAGGGTTATGGTTAGGGTTAGGGTTGTGGATAGGGTTATGGTTAGGGTTAGGGTTATGGTTAGGGTTAGGGTTATGGTTAGGTTTAGGGTTGTGGTTAGGGCTGGGGTTAGGGTTAGGGTTAGGGTTAGGGTTGTGGTTAGGTTTAGGGTTAGGGTTATGGTTAGGGTTAGGGTTAGGGTTGTGGTTAGGGCTGGGGTTAGGGTTAGGGTTAGGGTTGTGGTTAGGTTTAGGGTTGTGGTTAGGGCTGGGGTTAGGGTTAGGGTTGTGGTTAGGTTTAGGGTTGTGGTTATTTCAGGGTTAGGGTTAGGGTTGTGGTTAGGGTTAGGGTTGTGGATAGGGTTATGGTTAGGGTTAGGGTTAGGTTTAGGGTTGTGGTTAGGGCTGGGGTTATGGTTAGGGTTAGGGTTAGGGTTGTGGTTAGGTTTAGGGTTGTGGTTAGGGTTAGGGTTAGGTTTAGGGTTGTGGTTAGGGCTCGGGTTAGGGTTAGGGTTAGGGTTAGGGTTGTGGTTAGGGCTGGGGTTAGGGTTATGGTTAGGGTTAGGGTTGTGGTTATGGCTGGGGTTAGGGTTAGGGTTAGGGTTAGGGTTGTGGTTAGGGTTAGGGTTGTGGTTAGGGCTGGGGTTAGGGTTAGGGTTAGGGTTGTGGTTAGGTTTAGGGTTGTGGTTAGGGCTGGGGTTAGGGTTAGGGTTAGGGTTGTGGTTAGGGCTGGGGTTAGGGTTATGGTTAGGGTTAGGGTTGTGGATAGGGTTAGGGTTAGGGTTAGGGTTGTGGTTAGGTTTAGGGTTGTGGTTAGGGCTGGGGTTAGGGTTAGGGTTAGGTTTAGGGTTGTGGTTAGGGCTGGGGTTAGGGTTAGGGTTAGGGTTAGGGTTGTGGTTAGGTTTAGGGTTGTGGTTAGGGCTGGGGTTAGGGTTAGGGTTAGGGTTAGGGTTAGGGTTGTGGTTAGGGCTGGGGTTAGGGTTATGGTTAGGGTTATGGTTGTGGATAGGGTTATGGTTAGGGTTAGGGTTATGGTTAGGGTTAGGGTTATGTTTAGGGTTGTGGTTAGGGCTGGGGTTAGGGTTAGGGTTAGGGTTGTGGTTAGGTTTATGGTTAGGGTTATGGTTAGGGTTAGGGTTAGGGTTGTGGTTAGGGCTGGGGTTAGGGTTAGGGTTAGGGTTGTGGTTAGCTTTAGGGTTGTGGTTAGGTCTGGGGGTTAGGGTTAGGGTTATGGTTAGGTTTAGGGTTGTGGTTTGGGTTAGGGTTAGGGTTAGGGTTGTGGTTAGGTTTAGGGTTGTGGTTAGGGCTGGGGTTAGGGTTGTGGTTAGGGTTAGGGTTAGGGTTAGGGTTGTGGTTAGGGCTGGGGTTAGGGTTATGGCTAGGGTTAGGGTTGTGGATAGGGTTATGGTTAGGGTTAGGGTTAGATTTAGGGTTGTGGTTATGGCTGGGGTTAGGGTTAGGGTTAGGGTTAGGGTTGTGGTTAGGTTTAGGGTTGTGGTTCGGGCTGGGGTTAGGGTTAGGTTTAGGGTTGTGGTTAGGGCTGGGGTTAGGGTTATGGTTAGGGTTAGGGTTGTGGATAGGGTTATGGTTAGGGTTAGGGTTATGGTTAGGGTTAGGGTTAGGTTTAGGGTTGTGGTTAGGGCTGGGGTTAGGGTTAGGGTTAGGGTTGTGGTTAGGTTTAGGGTTATGGTTAGGTTTAGGGTTGTGGTTATGGCTCTGGTTAGGGTTAGGGTTAGGGTTAGGGTTCTGGTTAGGTTTAGGGTTGTGTTTAGGGCTGGGGTTAGCGTTAGGGTTTGGGTTAGGGTTGTGGTTAGGTTTAGGGTTGTGGTTAGGGCTGGGGTTTGGGTTAGGGTTAGGGTTAGGGTTGTGGTTAGGGCTGGGGTTAGGGTTATGGTTAGGGTTAGAGTTGTGGATAGGGTTATGGATATGGTTAGGGTTATGGTTAGGGTTAGGGTTAGGTTTAGGGTTGTGGTTAGGGCTGGGGTTAGGGTTATGGTTAGGGTTAGGGTTGTGGTTAGGTTTAGGGTTAGGGTTATGGTTAGGGTTAGGGTTAGGGTTGTGGTTAGGGCTGGGGTTAGGGTTAGGGTTAGGGTTGTGGTTAGGTTCAGGGTTGTGGTTAGGGCTGGGGTTAGGGTTAGGGTTAGGGTTGTGGTTAGGGCTGGGGTTAGGGTTATGGTTAGGGTTAGGGTTGTGGATAGGGTTATGGTTAGGGTTTGGGTTATGGTTAGGGTTAGGGTTAGGTTTAGGGTTGTGGTTAGGGCTGGGGTTAGGGTTAGGGTTAGGGTTGTGGTTAGGTTTAGGGTTAGGGTTATGGTTAGGGTTAGGGTTAGGGTTGTGGTTAGGGCTGGGGTTAGGGTTAGGGTTAGGGTTGTGGTTAGCTTTAGGGTTGTGGTTAGGTCTGGGGGTTAGGGTTAGGGTTATGGTTAGGTTTAGGGTTGTGGTTTGGGTTAGGGTTAGGTTTAGGGTTGTGGTTAGGGCTGGGGTTAGGGTTGTGGTTAGGGTTAGGGTTAGGGTTAGGGTTGTGGTTACGGCTGGGGTTAGGGTTATGGTTAGGGTTAGGGTTGTGGATAGGGTTATGGTTAGGGTTAGGGTTAGATTTAGGGTTGTGGTTATGGCTGGGGTTAGGGTTAGGGTTAGGGTTAGGGTTGTGGTTAGGTTTAGGGTTGTGGTTCGGGCTGGGGTTAGGGTTAGGTTTAGGGTTGTGGTTAGGGCTGGGGTTAGGGTTATGGTTAGGGTTAGGGTTGTGGATAGGGTTATGGTTAGGGTTAGGGTTATGGTTTGGGTTAGGGTTAGGTTTAGGGTTGTGGTTAGGGCTGGGGTTAGGGTTAGGGTTAGGGTTGTGGTTAGGTTTAGGGTTATGGTTAGGTTTAGGGTTGTGGTTATGGCTCTGGTTCGGGTTAGGGTTAGGGTTAGGGTTGTGGTTAGGTTTAGGGTTGTGTTTAGGGCTGGGGTTAGCGTTAGGGTTAGGGTTAGGGTTGTGGTTAGGTTTAGGGTTGTGGTTAGGGCTGGGGTTAGGGTTAGGGTTAGGGTTAGGGTTGTGGTTAGGGCTGGGGTTAGGGTTATGGTTAGGGTTAGAGTTGTGGATAGGGTTAGGGTTATGGTTAGGGTTAGGGTTAGGTTTAGGGTTGTGGTTAGGGCTGGGGTTAGGGTTATGGTTAGGGTTAGGGTTGTGGTTAGGTTTAGGGTTAGGGTTATGGTTAGGGTTAGGGTTAGGGTTGTGGTTAGGGCTGGGGTTAGGGTTAGGGTTAGGGTTGTGGTTAGGTTTAGGGTTGTGGTTAGGGCTGGGGTTAGGGTTATGGTTAGGGTTAGGTTTAGGGTTGTGGTTAGGGCTGGGGTTAGGGTTATGGTTAGGGTTAGGTTTAGGGTTGTGGTTAGGGCTGGGGTTAGGGTTATGGTTAGGGTTAGGGTTGTGGATAGGGTTATGGTTAGGGTTAGGGTTACGTTTAGGGTTGTGGTTAGGGCTGGGGTTAGGGTTAGGGTTAGGGTTAGGGTTGTGGTTAGGTTTAGGGTTAGGGTTATGGTTAGGGTGAGGGTTAGGGTTGTGGTTAGGGCTGGGGTTAGGTTTAGGGTTCTGGTTAGGGCTGGGTTTAGGGTTAGGGTTGTGGTTAGGTTTAGGGTTGTGGTTAGGGTTAGGGTTAGGGTTAGGGTTGTGGTTAGGTTTAGGGTTGTGGTTAGGGCTGGGGTTAGGGTTATGGTTAGGGTTATGGTTGTGGATATTGTTATGTTTAGGGTTAGGGTTATGGTTAGGGTTAGGGTTAGGTTTAGGGTTGTGGTTAGGTCTGGGGTTAGGGCCATGTGGCGCTGGGCCAGGCGGTTCGAGCGGGCCCGGAGTCTTCAGCGTCCGGCGCGGGTCCCGCGGACCGGCGTGTCTTTAAACGCGGCTCGCTCATGGAGGCGCGCGTATCGCTCTGAAACCCCGTCGTACCCCACACGGCTTGATATCGCGGCCCGGTTTTCCGCTGTCTCTGAGCGCGAGGAGCGAGCCACTCTCGGGGTGGAATTCTGGGTAAAAGAGCAGGAAAAGGTGTGCGGGGGGGGGGGGGGGGGGGGCGTCTCAATGGGTCTTTTGTACCGACGGGGGGGTGGGGGACACCCCTGCGAGCCCTGGGCCCCGTTTCAGTGCCCCCCTTGTGATCGCCCCCTTCCTTCCCCCTGTAAACACTGGCCCAACAGGTATCTGATAACAGAACGGCTTTTACAGCGCTAATGCTTCGCCTGGTGTTCCTGCAGAATTAATATTTAATTGGATTAATTTTCTAATGAGGCATGTAAGCTCTCAGCTGGAGGGTTGTTCCCCTTCCCTCCTCTCCTCTCCCTCTCCCTCTCCCTCTCTCTCTCTCTCTCTCTCACTCTCTCACTCTCTTTTTCCTCTCTCTGTCTCCTTATTAGCATCGCTTATGCTGGAACAGCAAACACAAAATGCTAAATAATGAATCAGCCGCCTTTCTCTCGCACTCCTTTTCTCCGCGCCCTCCTCCTCTCCGCGCCCTCCCCTTCTGTCCGTTTGAGTCGACGGCTGGCGGAGAACCTTCGCCGCGCTCGCGGGTGCGTTCCGACCGCAGCCCGGCCCCGCCCCCCCGTGCTGCGCCGTTTAAACTGCCTCCTCAGGTAATTGTGGGAAAGCTCCGCAGAGCTAATTGCTCTGGTAGCAGTTTTATAGGGAAGCCTGTTAGCGCTTTAGCGACAGTGGTGATTGGTTGGGGTTGGGGATTGGGGGGTGGGGGGGCGGGGGTGTTTGTAGCAGCACAGTCTCGGAGACGGGGAGCACAGGCAGCACAGTCACGGAGGCGGAGAGCGCAGGCAGCACAGTCACGGAGGTGGGGAGCCTGTTAGCGCTTCAGGGGTGGCGGTGATTGGGGATGGGGGGTGGGGGTGTTTGTAGCAGCACAGTCACAGAGGCGGGGAGCGCAGGCAGCACAGTCATGGAGGCGGGGAGCGCAGGTAGCACAGTCACGGAGACTGGGAGCCTGTTAGCGCTTTAGGGGTGGTGGTGATTGGGGATGGGGGGTGGGGGTGTTTGTAGCAGCACAGTCACGGAGGCGGGGAGCGCAGGCAGCACAGTCACGGAGACTGGGAGCCTGTTAGCGCTTTAGGGGTGGTGGTGATTGGGGATGGGGGGTGGGGGTGTTTGTAGCAGCACAGTCACGGAGGCGGGGAGCGCAGGCAGCACAGTCACGGAGGCGGGGATCGCAGGCAGCACAGTCTCGGAGACGGGGAGCGCAGGCAGCACAGTCTCGGAGACGGGGAGCGCAGGCAGCACAGTCACGGAGGCGGGGAGCCTGTTAGCGCTTCAGGGGTGGCGGTGATTGGGGATGGGGGGTGGGGGTGTTTGTAGCAGCACAGTCACGGAGGTGGGGAGCGCAGGCAGCGCAGTCACGGAGACTGGGAGCCTGTTAGCGCTTCAGGGGTGGCGGTGATTGGGGATGGGGGGTGGGGGTGTTTGTAGCAGCACAGTCACGGAGGCAGGGAGCGCAGGCACCACAGTCACGGAGGCGGGGAGCGCAGGCAGCACAGTCACGGAGGCGGGGATCGCAGGCAGCACAGTCACGGAGGCGGGGAGCGCAGGCAGCACAGTCTCGGAGACGGGGAGCACAGGCAGCACAGTCACGGAGGTGGGGAGCGCAGGCAGCACAGTCTCGGAGACGGTGAGCGCAGGCAGCACAGTCACGGAGGCGGGGAGCGCAGGCAGCACAGTCACGGAAGCGGGGAGCCTGTTAGCGCTTCAGGGGTGGCGGTGATTGGGGATGGGGGGTGGGGGTGTTTGTAGCAGCACAGTCACGGAGGCGGGGAGCGCAGGCAGCGCAGTCACGGAGACTGGGAGCCTGTTAGCGCTTCAGGGGTGGCGGTGATTGGGGATGGGGGGTGGGGGTGTTTGTAGCAGGCAGCACAGTCACGGAGGCGGGGAGCGCAGGCAGCAAAGTCACGGAGACAGGGAGCGCAGGCAGCACAGTCACGGAGGTGAGGAGCGCAGGCAGCACATTCACAGAGGCGGGGAGCGCAGGCAGCACAGTCATGGAGGCGGGGAACCTGCTAGCGCTTCAGGGGTGGTGGTGATTGGGGATGGGGGGTGGGGGTGTTTGTAGCAGCACAGTCTCGGAGACGGGGAGCGCAGGCAGCACAGTCACGGAGGCGGGGAGCGCAGGCAGCACAGTCACGGAGACTGGGAGCCTGCTAGCGCTTCAGGGGTGGCGGTGAGTGGGGATGGGGGTGGGGGTGTTTGTAGCAGCACAGTCACGGAGGCGGGCAGCTCTGAGCGAGTGTTTCCGTGGGATTAAGACTCAGAGCTGCCCCCCACGCTGCCCAAGAGCCTTTATATAACTCACATGGCCATCTGGCACCCAGGCCCGGCCGGGAATGGGAACGCCGTCCGCAGGAAAACCCCTCGTTTCTCCCATCTGTGGGGAGCCTGGGGGGGGGGGCATGTGAGATTCCAGGCAGGTTAGGAAGGGGTGGAAGCAGGGCGGAGGAGGGGCAGGGGGGAGCACCTTCATTTTCTGTTTATTTATCCTCTCGGCCAGAATTCGCTGAATAGACCGAGAAAAAAACAACAGATTTCAGAAAAGGGCAAACATCGGAAACATGAAACTGTCTTCTTTCCTTTAATTCTCTCACTCTCTACACACACACACACACACACGCACATAGGCACACACACGCACGCACATGCACACACACACACAAAAACACTCACACACACGCTCACACACATACTCACACACACAGAGACTCACGCACACACACAGACACACACTCACACTCACACACACTCACTCAGACTCACACGCGCACACACACAAACTCACTCACACACAGACACTCACACACACACTCAGACTCACACACACACACTCACTCACCCAAACTCACTCACAATCACAGACACACACACACACACAAACTCACTCACACACACGCAGCCCCTGCTCTGCTCCACTCCGGCTCCCTCACTCTGCAGTGTGCGCTGGGTCCGCTGGCAGAGCAGCCTAGCGGAGGCTGCTGCCGTCTCCCACAGGCAGATCCGGGAAAGTTCCAGCCCCTGAAAGCCACATCGCGCAGTCCGGAGGGGACCCATGACAGACAGAGTACGCAGGGGTTTGTGAGTCAGGTATCCTCCGGCTTACCGGCTTTGGGGCGGGAGGGGGGCATAGGGGAGGGATTAAGGGGGCGTGAGGCTGGGCAGAGGAGGGGGAGGGGTGGGAGGTGGGGGGGGGGGGGCGGGTGGGAGAGGGGAGGGGGGTTGGGCAAAACCCACAGGCATCGGCTTCCGAGCTGAAAAGCCCACTGTTTGACTGCTCACCACAGCGAGAGCGGCGTGCTTCTGAAATCTGCTTTTAAAATCAAATTCAGATTCGCCTTCCTGGGTTCAGACCGCTGAATATCCATCCTCGCTCGTACCCCGGGTCTCCAGCTCCTGCCGTCCGAGCCGTCCTTCCACCGGGGGGGTTGGATGTGGCAGAGAGAGGGGGGGGGGCGGGGGTAACTGGGGGATAAGCACTCTTTTGTGACTGCCCCCCAGACTGGCAGCTTCTAGGTGAGTGAGCGGTCTTTTTATGCAATTAAGTGTCCGAAACCTTTTAAGCGAAACCGACAGGCGATTGTTCATCGTGCAAATAGAACTGGCTGTTGCTCAGGGATTAGGCTGGTGGAGTTCATTATATTGGTGTTAAATCACTTTCTTTTAAATGCCTCGTGAGGTTTTCCCCACCACCCCCCCCCATTGCTTTCTACAGGGCTGGCTGTCTGATATATTAAGTTCTTCACTGTTGGTGAGTTTGAATGTGGGAACTGTAGCGAGATGACTGTGACTGTGACCTCAGTCACATATCGTAGCTACAGTGCTGTGTTGTATAAGATCCATTTAGAATCAAAATGATCTGTTTTTTGTGCTTTATTACTTCAGGGCATGGAGATGAGGAATGAGTTTTGGCTGAACTGAGATTGCCCTTTTGAAAAGCGGGGGTCCCCCACTGGTTGAAACTGGGGGCTCTTACAGTGAGACGGTCATCCCTGGGGAGTAGTCTGTGGGGGGGGGGGGCGGGTTTGGGATTGGGGGGCGTGTAGAATACTGACTTCGTTGTCACCCCCCACCCCCCCCGAGTGCTCTGGGACCACAGGAGAGAGAGTTCATTTGACCAAAAGTTTGAACTGCTGAAATTAATATTATTAAGCCTGTAATGACATCTGCACTGAAAGAGACAGTGAGAAATAAAGAGAGAGAGACAACGAGAGAGAGGGGGAGAGAATGAGAGAGAGAGAGAGAGAGAGAGAGAGAATGAGAGAGAGATAACGAGAGAGAGGGGGAGAGAATGAGAGAGAGAGAGAGAGATGTTTGTTGAAACGAGCAAGCTGTAAATGAGGAGGACCAACCAGGATGCGTTTTGGCGTTTGCCGTGCGTTGCGCCCCCCCCCCCCCCCCCCCGCACGGCCCCCGGGCTTTAACCCATTGGGTTTTCCGCTTGGCGAGTCCGCAGATGCACTGTCCGGAACAAAAACGCGCAGATCGATTCATCTTGATGACGCGTTGTAAACCGGAGCCCTGTTTGGGTCAGTCCCCGCTCCTCTCTCTCTCCGGTCCGGAGCCCTGTTTGGGTCAGTCCCCGCTCCCCTCTCTCTCCGGTCTGGAGCCCTGTTTGCGTCTGTCCCCGCTGCTCTCTCTCTCTCCGGTGAAAGTAGGGCAGCCGCCGCGCCACAGACACGCGATCGAGCGGAAGGGCCGCTCCGTTTACGATGACCTCTGAACCCGCTTTACGTTTACAGTGCATCTCCTGTAACTCCTTCCACACAACGTTGGTCAACTTTATATGGCGCTGAAATTCAGGGTAGTCCAATCCTTCGATGTTGTTTGAGCTGAATATTAATGCGCAAATAATGTAATATTGCTCCAAATAAGGCGGACGATAACACCGTGTTCATTACATTGTTGTTCTTCTTTACACAAACTGTGCTATGTTTGCATTGTATTAGTACTGGAACAGGTTGAAGTTTGATGCCAAAAACTTGAACAGAATCTGACCGCTAACTTGCTCTCTCAACCTCCTCAAAAACAAAATATCAACGAAATAAAATGAAACTATTTCCCTGTCATACAGATTAAGCAGATTTCATTCTGCTACAGAGAGGGTTGTAAGAGTCTGTGCTGTGTAGCTCTTAGTCTTGAATGGCAAAGGCAGGCATTTGGTAATTGTGTTCTTGGCTAGAAAAAGCTGTATCTTATTGAACTTGTGTTTTGTAGTTGTCCATGACCATGAAATGTACTTTTGTACGTCGCTTTGGATAAAATCGTCTGCCAAATAAATGTAATGTAATGTGACGTCGTTATCAAAGAAAAAAAGATCAATTCAGCGATCAGTTTACAATTTTATCATTTAGCCAAATTGACTTAAATTGATTTAAAAGCACATTTTACATAGAAAGCCAATGTTACCACCGCTAAAAGTAGCAGGTTACTGTGGCCAGTGTGCACCACAGAGAATCTGATAGAACATGGCAGGATAGATTAAAATTGAGAAGAGTTCAGAATAGAATAGATATTTGCTCTTCTCTATTCTGCTGGTGCAGCACAATAGACTGTACTGATTCTACTCAAACGTAAAAGCAACTTGCGTCACATTGACAATGTAGCATATAGCGCACATAAAAAGCTGTTCCAGTTTGAGGTTATCCAGCTATTGTTGCAAAATAAACAAATGTGACTCCAGACAGCCTGCAGAATGCTTAACAAATTGTAAATAAGCCTTTTTCAACATTGCTGAAATAAACAGAAGTTGAATTGTCAGAGAGAGACTGAAAGAGAAAGAGAGAGTTAGGATGTGTGTGTGTGTGTGTGTGTGTGTGTGTGAGAGAGAGAGAGAGAGAGAGAGTGTGAGTTCCTGACCTCATCAGCTATAATTTCTCAGTGTGTTGTGAAGCCTGAAGTCATCCATGCCTAATGTTTGTGATTACCCCACAGTCTAATTACAGACTGAAGTAACTCCCAGTGGGGGCTGGAGGTGGGTGTGGGAGCGGGGGGTGGGGGGAGGGTGTCAGACTGTTTCAGTCATGATCAGGTCATTATTATTAGTGTCATTTTTATTGTCTATTTGCTTAGCTAACGCCCTGTGTGCATGACCCAAGGAGGTCACATGATTCTCAGAATCCAAGGGCACTAGCATCTACACTACACAGCCACTCACACGCACACCTGTACACACACACACACACACACACACATGCAGACACACACACTCACACGCACTCACACATACATACGCACACACGTACACAGGCACACACTCACACACACTTACACACATGCCTACATACACACACACACACACTTTGCGCAAACATAGTCTGCTAATCTCAACAGTTGGCGCAAGTACCTATTCACATTTGTATTCTGATGCAAAGATAAAAAATGAGTTCATACAGAGAGGCATGTGTGCGGATCCACAACCCCCACTTTTACTGACCACGATTACTCACCACACTACTCCTAAGCACACTATTACTGACCACCCTACTACTCACCACACTACTACTGACCAAGCTATTACTAAACACACTACTACTGATCATACTACTACTAACCCTGCTATTACTGACCACGCTACAACTGACCACACTATTACTGACAATGCTACAACTAACCACCCTAGTATGATGGAGGGGTATGCAGTGTCTGTCTGTGTGTGTGCATCAGTGTGTGCATGCACATGAGTGTGTGTGTGTGTGTGTGTGTGTGTGTGTGCATGCATGTGTGGGCGACTTACTGCAGTGATTTCAAAACTCAGTCCTGGGACCCCCCTGTGTATGCTGGTTTTCATTCCAACCACAATCACAATCCCAGAATTTTAACAAGCTGTTAAGTTCTCTTAATTAGGTGCTTTTCATGCTTGGAGTGATTATTTACCATCTGAAGCCTCATTATGTCACAAATGGCAGTGCATGCCATGAAGAATAAACATGCAATGTTCATATTATGCTTATTGCACACAGACTGAGATGAAGCTGTGGTCAAAGTGTGGACACATGGCCGCTAAAACTAGCCATCTGGAAGTCAAAGACAGCACTGCTTGTGTCTAAGGAAAACAATTATAAAAAACGAAACACTCATACACCGATTAGGAGTATATTGATTAACCTCAGTCCCTCATTAGATGACAAGGTGTTACCTGTTTTATGTAATTGTTTGCAATAGAACATAAGCGCAATATGAACATGGGATTTGTAGTCTTCATGGCATGGCATGCATAGCTATTTCTGACATAATGTGACTGAAAAGGATACTTAATACCTCTAAATGTGAAAAGTGGAATTGTGAAAAGTGGAAGAAATATTAACAGCTTGTTAGTGCAGTGGTGCAGTGGGTAGCACTGTCGCCTCACAGTAAGAAGATCGTGGGTTTGAATCTCGGCTTGGGGCCTTTGTGTGTGGAGTTAGCATGTTCTCCCCGTGTCCGCGTGGGTTTCCTCCGGGCACTCCGGTTTCCTCCCACAGTCCAAAGATATGCAGGTTAGGCGAATTGGAAACTCTAAATTGCCCATAGGTATGAGTGTGTGAGTCAATGGTATGTGTGCCCTGTGATAGATTGGCGGCCTGCCCAGGGTGTATTCCTGCCTGTCACCCAATGCATGCTGGGATAGGCTCCAGCACCCCCCGCGACCCTGCTCAGAATAGTAGTAGTTGTAGTAGTAGTAATAGTAGTAGTAGAACTTTATTTGTCCCCAGTGGGGCAATTGGTTGTGCAGCAGTGAAAACAGTACCAAGGCAATTACAAATACAACATATAATAAAAAGTAAAAACATGGAATACAAGTAAAAACACAAAATGCAGTAAAAAAAAAAAAAAACATAGAATACAAGTAAAAACATAAAAATACATTTTTGTAAAAACATAAAGTGCATAACATTATCAAGCCTGGTTGGGTGGTCAGCTGGTATTACCTTTTCCTATTGGAGTTCAGCAGTGAAATGGCTGACAGTATGAAGGAGTGTTTGTATCTGTTGGCTTTGGCTAATGGGTATTTGAGAAAGTCTCTGGTGTACTGGATCTTGTTAAACTGAGAGTCAACGCGCCAACCTTCAGTTAGATGAGACGTTGACCACAACACCGCCAGTATAAACACTGCCGTCCACTCCATGTTACTGAACAATAACATGATTTTACAGCAGTGCAAGCTGGATAAGCGGGTATAGATAATGAATGGGTGGATGTTACAATTATGGGTTTGCAATGGTGGTTGGAAAGAAAACCAGCATGCACAGTGGTCTCCACTACCAAGTTTTAGAAGCACTGACTCGCAGAGCCTTCACAGCAAGGAACATAAGTGAACATTGTCAAAGCAACGGCTATAATGACACAGAGCAGCAGAGCAGGAAGCCTAAACGCACACTGAGAGTTAAAGTGCAATAACCAGCAGAGGCAATACGACGTGCACAATCACACAAGCTCACGAGCTCATACTCATTACTGAAAACACTCTGCATGATTTCATAGATATGTGCCTAGTTACGCTGTGCAAATAATTGTACAATTAGAAAACTATGGTGTGGTGTGTGTGTATATGTGTGTGTGTGTGAGTGAGTGTTTGTCTGTGTGTGTGTGTGTGTGTGTGTGTGTGTGCGCATGCATGTGAGCGTTTGTGTGTGTGTGCATGTGATTGTTTCTGTGTGTGTGTGAGTGATTGTTTCTGTGTGTGAGTGTGTGTCTCTGTGTGTGTGTGTAAGCATCTGAATATATGAGATGGCAAAATGTGCTGTATGGGTGAGATGGGTAGAATACTTTCATACAGAAATGAAAAAAGGCTCTCTGCTCAAATTTGTGTCATTTACAATATTTCTGCTGAGCGGAATCTCTTGAAGACATTTCAATACCCACCCCACCTACCCCCTGGAAAAAGTACTGAAACCTTCATATCTATCTGCACAGCTCACCAGGGGGTAGCACAGCCTCAACTCAGCAGCCTGCAGGAAATGCGAGGCTCTGTGGTAAGATGTGGCTGCAGGAATGGAGACTGTGCGTCTACCAGGTCTTCTTTTTCTGACCGAGCTTGCGCTCTGGCCCTGTTCTGATCACCACACACCTGACTGAAAAGGTCATGCGAGAGTGGTTGCTATGCTACCACAAAACAGCTTCCCAGCTACATTACTCCAACTCTTTCATCCATCCATCCATCCATCCATTATCTATACCTGCTGGTCCTGAGCAGGGTCCCGGGGGATGCTGGAGCGTATCCCAGTGTGCATTGGGCAAGAGGCAGGAATACACCCTGTACAGGCCGCCAATCTATTGCAGGGCCCAACTCTTTCATGATGACGTTAAAAGTTTGTCATGATGTTGGGGTGACTGACAACAATGTAGCCACACTTACGACGATTTGTTTTTAAACCACCCCAAACCCCTTTCGTTCTAGCTTCGTTGAACATAGGTTGAGGGAAATAGGTCTGCACTTGAATTTTTTTCTGCATGAAAACTCCAACCGAGCGCAATTGGGGGAAAAAAAACCTGCCGATGTATCTCAACTCAAAAGAGCTGGCGACCTGTGTTGGGTCAGTAATTCTAGGCTTATTAACCAACTGCACCCCTGCAAGAGCTTGAATGTGTGCAGTGCTTGGTTCAGTGTGTTGATTCTACCTTCGC
>CM077297.1:42079919-42084919 GCA_039654925.1 Anguilla pacifica
ATGAGCTCCGCATTTGTTTGTTTATCCGCTCGTCCCGAGGCCGCTGCGGTCATCGCGCATTCAGACGCGTGTGCCGGTTTGTGTTTTTATTTTATTTTAGATAATTTACTGCCCAGTGGCAGCGGAGCGTGGAGGCGGGCGACCGGTCGCCCGGGCCCTTCGCCGACCCCCTCTTTCATCGGCCGCCGGGCTGTTGTCTGATCTGTCTCCACTTTTCGCCGGGGGGATTCGGCGTCTTTCTCCGAGTCGTGGTGATTTACGCCCCCCCCCCCCCCCCGTGGGGGACAGCGCCCGTGCGGGTCACCGTCTGGGGGTGGCGCGGAGCCTCTTTAAACGCCGCCATGTTTAATTAAAGTAGAAATCTTCTGAGGTCACTCTGTCGCCCCGGAAACGTCTTCCTCCTCGTGTGGGAATCCTTGAGAGTGGGTGACGGGGTTGGAGGTGGGGGGGGTAGAGGGGGGTGGAGGACGAAGAGGGAGTTACCGGGAGGTGGGGGGGGAGGGAGGTGGGGGGGGGGTTGTACAGTCTTCTCTGTGTGTAAAAGCTAACGCGATTAAGACAGGCTCACAAGGTAGACAAATCTTTGAGATAATGCAAGAGCCTCTCTCACTCTTCCACCTATGACAAGAGGGTTCCACTGGTGGGCGGGGCTGGAGGGGGGGCAGGACATCTCTGAGTTTAAATTGAATTTTACAGGGGGGCGGTGGGAGAGTGGGGGGGGCGGGCTGGAGGCGGGAGGCGGTTCGAGACCTGATGCTCTGCGCTGAGAGGACTGGGGGGGGGGAGGCGGTTCGAGACCTGATGCTCTGCGCTGAGAGGAGGGGGGGCGGGGGGGGGGGGCAGCGGTATTGTGTCCCGGCTGAATGGCGTCTTTATAAACGGGGCGTCTAAAAAAGACATTGCAGCCTGGGTGAGGCTCGGTCACCGTGGTAACCTCGCAGGGGGGGTTCGGGGGGATAATGGAGTGAGAGGAGTTTTCTTTTGCTTCTCTCCCATCTTCCCCCCCCCCGTCCCCCGTCCCCCGTCCCCCCCACCACCCCTCTCTCCCTGTGTATTTCGTTCGCCCACCCGACTCAGACCGTCAAACCTGCTTCCTGGAGCCGGTGTGTCCGGAACATCCTGCCTGAGGGGACTAGCCGCTCGACTCGGCTCCCAAATCCACCGGGAGGACACCTCTCCGCTGCCTGCCCCCCTTTGGCCGCTGAGGCGCGTTCCGAAAGAGTTACCCTCCCGTCCCGGGCCGTCCCGCGTTCGGGGCGAGCGCGGGTTCGAGGGCGGGGTGGCGGACATGTTCTGGAAGGGCAGCGTCTCAGCCCGCGACTCTTTTGTGTTTCTCTCAGAGGACGTGCTGTCGAGCCATGGTGCCGCTCCTGAGGCCTCCAGCGCTGAGAACATGCAGTGCCTAACGGTGAGTGGCTCTGCTTCGCTGTGTGTGTGTGTGCGTGTGTGTGAGTGTGTGTGTGCGTGTGAGTGCGTGAGTGTGTGTGTGTGTATGAGTGTGAGTGTGTGTGTGAGTGTGAGTGCGTGAGTGTGTGTGTGTGTGCGTGCGTGCGTGCGTGCGTGCGAGTGTGAGTGTGAGTGTGAGTGTGTGTGTGTGTGTGTGTGTGCCTGTGAGTGTGTGTGAGTGTGTGTGTGTGAGTGTGAGTGTGCGTGTGCGTGTGCGTGTGCGTGAGTGTGTGAGCGTGTGTGCGTGTGTGCGTGTGTGCGTGAGTGCGTGTGCGTGAGCGTGTGTGTGTGTGTGTGTGTGTGTGTGTGTGTGTGTGTGTGTGTATGTGTGTGTGTGAGTGTGGTGTGCATGTGTGTGTGTGTGTGTGTGTGTGTGTGTGCGTGCGTGCGTGTGTGTGTGAGTGAGAGAGTGCATGTGTGTGTGGGTCTGTGTGTGTGTGTGCATGAGTGTGTATGTGTGTGTGTGAGTGTGAGTGTGTACGTATGTGTGCATGTGTGCGTGCCTGTGAGTGTGTGTGTGTGTGTGTGTGTGTGTGTGTGTGAGTGTGTGTGAGTGTGTATGTATGTGTGTGCGTGTGTGCGTGCCTGCGAGTGTGTGTCAATGTGGGTGTGTGTCAGTGTGGGTGTGTGCGTGAGTGTGTATGTATGTGTGTGTGTGTGAGAGTATGTATGTATGTATGTATGTATGTATGTGTGTGTGTGAGTGTGTGTGAGTGTGTGTGTGTGTGTGTGTGTGTGTGTGTGAGAGTGTGTATATATGTGTGTGTGTCAGTGTGGGTGTGTGCGTGAGTGTGTATGTATGTGTGTGTGTGTGTGAGTGTGTGTGTGAGTATGTATGTATGTATGTATGTATGTGTGTGTGTGAGTGTGTGTGTGTGTGTGTGTGTGTGTGTGAGTGTGTATGTATGTGTGTGTGTGTGTGTGAGTATGTATGTATGTGTGTGTGTGTGTGTGTATGTATGTGTGAGTGTGTATGTATGTGTGTGTGTGTGTGAGTATGTATGTATGTATGTATGTATGTATGTATGTGTGTGTGAGTGTGTATGTATGTATGTGTGTGTGTGTGAGTGTGTGTGTGTGTGTGTGTGTGTGTGTGCTATCTCTCCCTCTGTAAAGTGTGTGAGCTCTCCCGGTGGAATGCTGTATGTGGAGGTTAAGTTGTGTGGGTTCTGAAGAGCCTCAGCCCTCTTCTGAATCCTCGCTTACTCAACCCCTCTGCGGGATTACAGCTGATAACTCATTTATTTTACTGTAAGTTGTACTGAGTCGTGGACCTGCAGCTCCAGACTGGGGTCCGCCACTGTGGGCGTTGTCTCTCCCGCCTTGTGTTTGGGGCAGTGTTGAGTGCTCCTGTTGCATTTGGGGGAGTGTTAAGTGGCATGCATTGCATACCGAACAGTACTCTGCTTCTTATGCTGTGTTGCGGCAGTGTTGAGCATTTTGTGCTGTTAAGGGCAGTGTTGAAGATCTTCTGCTGTGCTGGGATACTTCTGAGTTGTGCTGTGTTGCGGGAAGTATTGGGTTGTGCTGTGTTGGGGCAGTGTTTAGTTGTGTTGTGTTGGGTCGTGCTGTGTTGGAGCAGTGTTGAGTTGGGCTGTGTTGGGGCAGTATTGAGTTGTTCTGTGTTGGAGCAGTGCTGAGTTGTGTTGTGTTAGGGCAGTGTTGTGTTGTATTGGAGTAGTGTTGAGTTGTGTTGTTTTTGGGCAGTGTTGAGTTTGGCTGTGTTGGAGCAGTGTTGAGTTGTGTTGTGTTGGGGCAGTGTTAAGTTGTGTTGTATTGGAGCGGTGTTGAGTTGTGTTGTTTTGGGGCAGTGTTGAGTTGTGCTGTGTTAGGGCAGTGCTGAGTTGTGCTGTGTTGGGGCAGTGTTGAGTTGTGTTGTGTTGGAGCAGTGTTGAGTTGTGCTGTATTGGAGCAGTGTTGAGTTGTGCTTGTGTTGGGATACTGTTGAGTTTGGCTGTGCTGGGCAGAGTTGAGTTGTGCTGGGTTTGATCTGTGTTGGGTTGTGCTATGTTGGAGCGGTGTTGAGTTGTGCTTGTGTTGGGACACTGTTGAGTTTGGCTGTGCTGGGCAGAGTTGAGTTGTGCTGGGTTTGATCTGTGTTGGGTTGTGCTATGTTGGAGCGGTGTTGAGTTGTGCTTGTGTTGGGACACTGTTGAGTTTGGCTGTGCTGGGCAGAGTTGAGTTGTGCTGGGTTTGATCTGTGTTGGGTTGTGCTATGTTGGAGCGGTGTTGAGTTGTGTTGTGTTGGAGCAGTGTTGAGTTGTGTTGGGGCAGTGTTCACTTGTGTTGTGTTGGAGCAGTGTTCAGTCGTGCTGTGTTGGAGCAGTGTTGAGTTGTGCTGTGTTTGATCTGTGTTGGGTTGTGCTATGTTGGAGCGGTGCTGAGTTGTGTTGGGGCAGTGTTCAGTCGTGCTGTGTTGGAGCAGTGTTGAGTTGTGCTGTGTTTGATCTGTGTTGGGTTGTGCTATGTTGGAGCGGTGTTGAGTTGTGTTGGGGCAGTGTTCGGTTGTGTTGTGTTGGAGCAGTGTTGAGTTGGGCTGTGTTGGAGCAGTGTTGAGTTGTGTTGGAGCAGTGTTGAGTTGGGCTGTGTTGGAGCAGTGTTGAGTTGTGCTGTGTTAGAGCAGTGTTGAGTTGTGCTGTGTTGGAGCCGTGTTGGGTTGTGCTGTGTTAGAGCAGTGTTGAGTTGTGCTGTGTTGGAGCAGTGTTGAGTTGTGCTGTGTTGGAGCAGTGTTGAGTTGTGCTGTGTTGGAGCAGTGTTGAGTTGTGCTGTGTTGGAGCAGTGTTGGGTTGTGCTGTGTTGGAGCAGTGTTGAGTTGTGCTGTGTTGGAGCAGTGTTGAGTTGTGCTGTGTTGGAGCAGTGTTGAGTTGGGCTGTGTTGGAGCAGTGTTCAGTTGTGCTGTGTTGGAGCAGTGTTGAGTTGTGCTGTGTTAGAGCTGTGTTGAGTTTGGCTGTGTTGGAGCAGTGTTGAGTTGGGCTGTGTTGGAGCAGTGTTCAGTTGTGCTGTGTTGGAGCGGTGTTGAGTTTGGCTGTGTTGGAGCGGTGTTGAGTTGGGCTGTGTTGGAGCGGTGTTGAGTTGTGCTGTGTTAGAGCAGTGTTGAGTTCAGGTTGTAGTGTGGTGCCTCTGCTCACTGGACTGTGCAGCTCTTGTTCAGACTTGAGCTTGAGCAGAGTCGAGTTGTTTGTAACGGCCAATCATCTGCAACCACAGCCGTGGTAATGTGTGAAACCCACTGCTGATTCAGGGAGTGAAAACATCAGAGGTTCTCCTCAGAAACATGTAGAGTCAGCAGCTGCTTCTTTTTACACCACGATCTTAGCTAAGCTCACACACGGCAGAGTGGGGTTCAGTGGAGTAGTAGTAAAGTGGTGTAGAGTTGGGTAAAGTGGTGTAGAGTGAGGTAAAGTGGGGTGTAGTGGGCTAGAGTGGGGTGGAGTTGGGCAGACTGAGGTAGAGTCGAATATATTGGTGATAGTGATGTAGACTGAGGTACAGTAGAGTGGTGTAGAGTGGGGCAGACTGGGGTAGAGTGAGAGTTGGGTAGAGTGAGACTGAGT